>CBVK0100087795.1:0-38316 GCA_900067695.1 Picea abies
CTCTTCCGATCTCACATGGTTCAAGACAAGCACCTCCAAAAGAAATCAATTGACCTATGGGTGCATAAATCACCCAAGAGGTGGAAGCCAGGTTCCAAGTGTGACTGATAGCACCATCGAAAAACCCTATGAACGTCAAAGAATCTCATGAAACCTACCAACCGAGAAGCAACATCATAATCACTGCTAACAAAAAAATAAATCTATACTACCACTAAATACAGTAATACACAATAATTACAAGAAGAATGCATAGGCGTAAATGCTTAACCATACTACTTCTTAAGGTAGAGCCCATTTTTTGGATCTGGAAGAACATTCTCTTCAAAATCCTCTAACTTGTAGGCCCCTTTCTATAGGAAACATCTCACAATATATGGTCCATGCCACAACATATTGAATTTCCTGCCCCCAAGACAACTTTTTCCAAATCATAGACCAACAAAGGGTCTCCCTTAGAGAAGACCCTAGGGTGCACAGACTCTTCATACTGACTCTTAAATCATTTCTTATGTGCCTCATTTTTTTTGGTAGGGTCACAACTTTTCTCGTCAAGATGCTCCAGATAGACAAGGCATGCTTCTAACTCTAAAGAGTTAGGTAGAAGTTCTACGAAAATCATAAGTGAAGGTCTTTCACATTCAATCGATAAAACTGCCTCCAATACATGAACTAGATGGAACTGAGAGAAACAAGTAGAAGTATTAATTGTGGTTCCTTGTTCCCATAAAGATGGATATAGCATGATGTTCCAGTTGGTTTTCTCACATTAAATATGCATTAGAGAATGGTTTTGAGAGACTTATTGACAGCCTCAAATTTTTCATTTTCCTATGGGTAATATGGATATGGGTTATCCTTCCTAAAACTAACTTCGATGCGAGCTTAGACATAATTTTGTTCTGAAAGTGACTTCCATGGTGAGAGACAATATATTTCAGAACACCGAACTGAGTAATGACTTGATTGAATATGAAAAACATGGCAGTCTCACTATTGCTTGAAAACTTAGGCATGGCCTCCACCCACTTTTTGAAGTAATCGATGACCATGATGATGTAACAATGCCCCCTAGCCAAAGGTGGGTGTCATGTCATAAAATCAATGCCCCACTTAGTAAAAGGACCAATGATGATGACTAGAAAAAGTGGAGCAGGATGTGTGTGATACAGATTTATGAGCGGAATGAAATGAATAACATAATGAATACAATAACACAAAGATACAGAGAACAACAATATATATCCAATGAACAATAACTTCTATTGAATATAAAATAGGTTGAAACTGTAAAACTACAGAACTGAAAACAACTTGATCGAATGGTGGTAGATATCTTTGAGAAGAGATGTGGCTACTACGTGCATTCGTCTGAGAAGAATGATTACAATGAGGCTCCAGAGGCCTTTTTAACATTACTCATGAATGCCAAAACCATAGACATCCAAAAACCTAACCCTAGGAGATGAAACACCAAAAGTTATGTGGGCCTTGATGGGTAAATTGGTACCTCAACTTCCCGGGGTCATAATGTTTGCATACAACCTCCATTTTAGGCATGTGATATATCGTTGGAAAGGTATTTTATAGAAATATACATTATTTCATCAAAATCTGACTTCGTCTATAGTTTGACTATGGAAAGACCAAAAAAAAAAAATATGCTTAGAGCCCCAAAACAACCCTAGAAGTACAAAAAGATGTACTGACATGAAAACTTCCAAAATAATCCAGTTGGAATAGGTGGGAGACCACCAATATCTACCTATATGATGTGTAGGGATTCAGGATAGCCCTAGAAATGAAAAACCCACAATTACAAAGAATGTCATCATTACAGAGAAACGTGTTGAAGTAAAAAAAAGTCAAGAGGAGCCAATTGGAATATGTGGGTATCCACCAATATTCACCTGGATCATTCCTCCCCCCTTAGGAAGGAATGATATCCATTTCATTGAGTTCCCCCATAAGGTGAGGAAATTTATGTTGAATTTGGCTCCGGGTGAGCCACTTGCCTTGGTGCAGGAGTTGTTCAGCCTTGATAACTCGGAAAAGATGGATCCTCTTCTAGTGAGTGCCATTGACCTGTGTGTCCAGTATTTGATCAGTGGATGCTTGTTCCATGCAGTTGGAGATGATCTCTATTGGTTTCAATTGTTCTTCGATCTCTGAGGTGTCCAATAATGGTGAAAAATATGGTTGGAGGAAGTCCACATTGAACATTGGGTGAAACCCAAGGAAGGGGGGAGTGTTGAGCTCAAAAACATTGTCATCCACAACCTTGGTTCTAGTGTAATTCCCATAGTGAAGTGGATGGAGCTTCTGATGGGGATCTATAAGGTATTTTTTCTACAAATGTAACCATACCTTGTCTCCCACCTGAAACTTGTGCGATACCCGGTGTTGATCATGGTGTTTCTTGTACTTAGCATTGTATTTCTACAAAATATCATGGACCTGTTGGTGTATGTGTTGAATCCTCTCAATGAATATGGTGTCTTTGTCGGCCTCAGAATGAACATGGGAATATTATGTCTGTGTGGTTGCAAGAGGTAGTGCAACATCAATGGGACCCAAGGGTTGGAATCCTAGTCACACCTAAAATGGGATATGGTTGGTAGAGCTATGGAGAGCCTTGTTTTGGATGTGTTGAACATAGGGAAGACTCTCATCCCATGTACGTAGATGTTTAGAGTTGTACATGCGCAGGATGTGTAAAATCATCTGATTGAAGACCTTTGTTTGGACATCGGTTTGAGGGTGGAAGGAAATGGTTTTAGTGATCTTGGTGTCCAAAAATGACTGGAGACTCGACCAAAATGTGTTGAGGAACTTGTTGTACCAATTGGATATGATGGTCTATGGTATCCCAAAATGGACCCACACTCGTTCGAAGAAGATCTTGGAAGTATATGTTGTTGTGATGCTCTTCTTACAGGCTATGAGAATGACCATCTTCAAAAATCAATCAACCACCACAAATACACAATTATTTCTTTGCTTGGTGGACGAAAGGCAAAAAATGTAATCCATCAATATGGATTCCCAAGGCCTCTCAAGAGTAGAAAGAGGGGTGTATAAGCCTTTCTTTTTTATGGCTGACTTGGAAATGGCACAGGAAGTGCAATATCCGATATAGTTGTTGATGTTTTGTCGAAGTTTTGGCCAACAGACATGTTTCATTAGAATGAACATAGTTTTCTCCATGCCAAAATGTCCTACCATCTAAATGTAGTTAGCCTCCCAAATTAGCTTAGCACACTCTCTTGCAGGAAAATAGAGGTGGCCCATATGGCATAACAGTCCATCCTAAATGTGAAAATCAATGACATTTGCACCTATACCCAAGAGCTAATAGGCGGTGGTGAAGTCAAGATATCGCTAATAAAGTTGGGGCCACTCAGATGCCTCATGCCCATAGAAATGGATCACGGTGGTGAGTGCAGCCACGAGAGGTCAACTGAGGCATTTCGTGACACAAGTTGTCCTCCTTGTATTATAATTGATGTTGCGATGGAATTTTTGTAGGTATGTGGATCACTTTTGATGGTGATCATTCTACAACTTCCCTTATGTCTCTATGAAGTGAATAGGAGTTTGATCAATGTGGATGATTGTCTACTTTCCTATAATGTAATGTTTCCATTGACAATAGGATTTCTCAATGGAATACATTTCCTTATCATAAGTGGGGTATTTTTGGATGGTATCTGAGATTTTATCACTATGGTATGTTATTGGATGACAATGTTGAGTAAGAACTCCACCTACAACATAGTAGGACACATCAATATCAATCTCAAATGGTTGTTGCGGATCAGGTAGGGAGAGTATTGTAGTTGAGTACAAACAATGCTTCATATAATCAAATTCTCTTTTTTGTGCCTTCCCCTATGCAAAATTTTCCCTGCCACCACCCTTGGTCACTTGGTTGAGGACCCATGCAATATTGGAGAACCCCAACATGAATCGTCGCAAGAGGTTGACAAGTCCCAAGAAGCTTCGAAGCTCGGTTAGTGTGGTCAGGCTGGCCAGTCACGGATGACTTGTATATTAGTTGGTTCCACATGTACCCCATGCTTATCAACAATGTAGCCCAATTATTGGACCATATTCATGTCAAAGGAGAATTTTTCCAAGTTGGCATATAGCTTGTGTTTCCACGGAGTGCTCAAAACCTATTGAATATGTTGCATGTGCTTCTCCCAAGTTCTACTGAAGATGAGGATATAATCTAGATATACCACCAAAAAGAGTTGGTGAAGGGTATCAATACATCATCCATCAGCCTCATGAAATCGGTTGCCACATTTTTTAAGCCAAAGGGAATGACCATCCATTCGAAGAGACCTTCTTTAGATTTGAAAGTTTTATTCCATACATCAGTCGGTTTGATGGGAACCTGGTGGTAGCCATACTTTAGGTCAATCTTGTTGAAGAAATTTTACCCCTTGAGTTGGTCAATAAGGTCATCAATTTAGGGAATTGGGTATTGATTCTTCACTGTGATTTTTTTTAATGATTTGTAATCAATGCAGAGATGCCAGGTCCCATCTTTCTTGTCCACCAGTACAATCGGGCTTCCACAAGGGGAAAAGTTGGGTCTGATGTGCCCTTTTTGAAGAATATCTTGGATATGGTGCTTGATTTCTTCATTTTCCATTAGCGAGTGACAATAGACTGGTCCATTAGAAAGAGGTACATCGAGGGTTAGATAAATTGGATTCTTGAATTGGTAGTGCATTGATACCCCGGTGGGTGCAGAGAAGATGTCTCTGTACTCTTCCACGATCCCATCCACTTTCTTATGCTACAAATAGAGGCTTTGTGTAGAGGTCACAAATGTGGCAGTGACCTTCTTCTTACCATGATCATGGATCACAAAGAAGAATAACTTCCCAATCTGTGAAATGTCTTACCACATTGATTAGAAGAGATTAAAGAAATAGAGGTAGGTGACGCTACCTCTAGTATCCTGTATAGTTGTCTACCCAAAGTAATAATAACACTGCGGAGTCTAGAATCATACACAACATGTCGCTTCCACAAATATGGTAGTTCTAAAACAACATCACAAACTTCAAGGGGAGAAATATCACACAATACCTCATCTTTGAAGGGATTTATGTCGTAGGGAAGATGACACTATTGGCTAACACGAAGATATATTCCTTGGCGAAGCCAACTAATGGTGTAGGAATGCGGGTGTGAGTTCATCAACAAGTCCATCCACTTGACAATCTTTGTTGATATCAGATTCTTCTGACTACTTCTATCGACAATGAAATGAAGCAGATCCCTCTTTACCCACTTTTGTGAGTGAAAGAGACATTCCCCTTCCTTTAGTTATTCTAGTTTGCTTGGATGGTATTTATTGGTAGAGACAATGGTGCTGGGTTCAACATCCATAATCCGATTCCCTCCTTATGGATTTGATTCATAGTTAGAATATGCCTCTGACTCGAAAGATTTTAGCTCGACCACCAGTGACTTCTTGGAGCGACATTCTTTGGTGTTATGCCAAGGGTTTTATGGTATTCACACTACTTTCTCATGTCCTTCTTCGACTTCTCATAACCCTTCTTGTGTTGTGGCTTGGACTAGTTTTCCTGAGAGTGGCCATTTTTTCTCTATCCCTTTTTTTGTGGGTTGGGGCCACCTTTTCCCTTCTTCAGCTGTGAGGAGTTTGCATATCCAAACTCTCGCCTCTTCTGTTTAAATTTTTGTTCAATCTTGACAACATATCTATAAGTCACACCTAATGATATTTTAGCACCAGATGTCGTTCAGAGTCTTTGATACCCAATTTTTTGTGCAAGGTATGGAAAATATTGGTGAAATATGGTACTATCTGGTCCCTTTCTAGATGCAGCGTGGTCCATCTTGTGTACTGGTCCTTGTAGCTTCCAACATGATAATATTGTTCTTTAATGGAATCCCTAAGGGAATCCAATATGGGGGTGACCAAAAATATTAAAGATTACTCTATGACCCTTTTCTCAATGTAAGTATCCCACCAGTCCTTAACATGGGGGACAACCTTGAGGAGTGTAAAAGTAATATTTTCTCCATCGAAAAAATTATGGACCAAAAAATAACCTTCGAGCAGATTCAACCATTTATCTACAACATATGCATCTATCAGTCCTTAAAATAATGGAATATCAAAATATAAATGTACCTTGTGTTAGTGTCCTATAAGTAGGTTGTTAGGTTTTGAATGAAATTATAGGATAAATTCATGTCTTGGGTTAAATTCGAACATTGTATGACTTTTTCTTAAATCATGAGTCATAGGTTTGTTTGTCATGGGTAGGGTTTTCTTTTTAACCATGTAAATTATGGTTTTTGTACCAAGATGTGGGTTTTCATTTCAATAAAGGTTCATGATGTCATTTCAATAGAGTCAGAGTCAGTCTTGTCAAAGTTCTAACGATCTCATGAAATCAAATCTATGAAGGACGTGTAGCATCATCAAGAAAATTATTGTGCAACACAAGTTGTTTTACAATGTCTTAATGTTGCATATGGAGGTACGAAGAGGTATGATGTCATAATTAACAATTTAATTGAAGTTATATTTCAAATTTATCCTCCCTCCAGGTAAATAAAGCATCAAGAAATTGTTTCTCTTCATCCACAATTTCAAAACCTCTCAGCCAAGCTTTTTGCGTAGAGATTCATGTTGTTGTTTGTTGTTGCAGAAAAGGAACATAGGATGTTTTTGTTCATTGTTGCATAGAATACACTACTCTCATTTTTTGCACACAGGTTACTATTTTCATTTGAAGTGCATATTTTACTATTTTTATTTGTAGCGCACAGGATCCAAAGTATCAGAATTTGAAGTGTTAACTTGATACAACAAGTTGAAAATTGTACTCTATTGTTGCGCACCTATTCTAATCATCACTACACATGGTTACAGTTGACACATACCAACATCATGAAAACTTCACACCATAGAATAAATAATGTAAATGGTCGTGATATCGTGAGGTTTGAGCCACAGGGTTTGAATTTGGTAAACGTGGACCCAAAAATTAGAGCATCCTTTGAACAAGTGGGTTGCATCAAGTTTTGTGAAAAACTTCATGGGCATAATAGACATGTGGCGAGGGAGTTTTCAAATAATTTTGATGGTGCTAAGGCAAATTTGGGAAGCCTGCAGTTGTAGGTTTCTAAAGATAGAATTGTTTTTGTAACATAAATCCCTACTCATGGAGAACAATGGTTCAAAGGTATGAAGTTAGATATGTTTTACCATCATGATTTTTTGAAGCCTAAATTTAGAAATACTAAATTCAGAGCTACCATACCCAAAGATTTTTTATTGGAAAGTCATAGTGATTTGTTGAGGGTTATCCAAAGGTTTTTTACATGTGAAAGGAGATTTAATAGGGTTTACCAATACCATATCAGGCTCTTAATGCACTTCACTGGTAAGAATCCTTTGAATCTACCATATTACCTTTTTAGAAGTATAGGAAGGATGGATGACAGATTACAACTAAGGAAGGAGAAAGGAGATGCTAGCAACTTCCATTTTTATTTGATCAAACTGTTAGTATTAGAATAAATCAAAAAGAGAAATCAGGATTGAGACTCTTTTCTAAATTCATCAAGCATAGAATTAGATTCCCTAGGCATCCCACAAAGTTTGAGAAATGCACCCTCCAGTAGAAAGAACTACAACATCAATCCCTGAGAGTTTTGTTAAGAAAAGGGAAAAATAGACTGAAGAGCCTATAGCAAGTCAGCAGGATAAAAATAAAGGGAGGAAACTCCAATTCTCTCCATAAGTGACCGAAGCTCCTAGAAAACCACTCACCAGGTCTGCACCAAAGAGAATGCATGTTATACATACATCACAATAAATTAGTGAGATTCTAGAAACCTTCATACAACCAACCCTATCAGATGACATAGACACTTCAACTATTGAGTTGCAAGAACAATTGAAGAAGGCTCACTTTTTCATAGCACAATTGCAACATGAAAATAGAGAATTGAAGAATAATTCTCTTGAAGAATCTTTCGGGAAAGATACCTCTGTGATAGGAGAAAGGTCAACACTATCAACTCCAAATGGTTCCAAAAAAAGGAGTAGAGGGGAAAAAATAGAGAACACTCTAGAGGTAGAGGATATTCCTAAGCCTAGTGTGCCTTTAAAAATGTCCTCAACTAGGAATTTCCAGCATCAAGAGGAAATCCCAACACATAATCAACCAATAGGAAATAAATATGACGAAGGGAAACACACTTTCAAGAGGCTCAATAAACATCTCAGAGAAGCACAAAATGTGATACTTCAACTCACGGAGGGAGATAGGGAATTCAAAATGAATTTTCCAGAACACCTGCAATAGACAAAGCTACATCAATGGTGAGAAGGACCCTTCCATTACACAGATAGTTGAATATTTTTATCAACATAACCTCATTTTGAGGAAGGAGAACAAGACCCTAAAGAAAATTTTATAGCACATGGAGATTGGAAAGAAGGTCAATCTTGAATTGCTAGCTGAAGAAACAAAGAACTGAACCACTTAGGCTTTTTTGACACATTTTTGTCATTTTTCCGTTTTGACTCCTTTTTTGAAAAAGGTCAAATACATAGGCACATTATTTTATCAAAGAGGCACTATTACTTATGGGTTTGATGATTTGGTAATTAAAGGGAGATTTAAAGAAATACTAAAAAGAGATATAAGGAGCCACATCATCTTCATAAGATCGAAATCACCCTTATACAACGTCAACTATTAGTCAAAGATCGAAAGTAAACACGAGAT
Source organism: Picea abies (assembly GCA_900067695.1). Lineage (NCBI taxonomy): Eukaryota > Viridiplantae > Streptophyta > Pinopsida > Pinales > Pinaceae > Picea > Picea abies. The sequence goes on from CBVK0100087795.1 coordinate 8,796, forward strand.
GACAGACCACTTGTTGTTGCACAACTCTGCTGCATTTTTCCTGTAGGTGGTGATTGTGCAATGGACTTGCTGCACAACAGTGACATAATGGCCAGAACACCTCCATCTCAGCTTGAATGGTTCAAAAAGTGTGCCATATCATCTCCAACAAACATCAATAGTGGAAATCACAATTTTGGGTTTCATTTATTGTCATATCAAAGTCGTTGTAGTTAAATTAAATGAGTCCAAGTCGACTCCTTATTTTTAGCAGTTCGTTAAAGATCTCATGTTTATTATGTGCAACTGTTAGCACTATTGTAGGATCATAGTTGGATCTAAATTTGATACTATAGACATATGTTTTTTTATATATTTAGGCAACCATGAAAACTAAAGTGTTGGCAAGTGTGTATAGGAATACTATTGAACATATTGTAGTTTTTCCATGTTGTTAATGAAAACATTGTTGGATTAGAAGTCCTTGAGTTTTGACCACAAAGATACATTTGATTGTGATATTTTATGCATATGATTTCTCAGTCTTTGCTTTCATGTTTTATACTTGATATTGTATGGTTTCTTCTCTATGTTGATGTGAAATATATGTATTAGAACTCATCTTTATGAGATGCTATGTTGCATGTAGTTTGAGTTATACTTCTACTATAATTTCTTTGAGATTCATCCTTGTTAGATTCCTTGAAGGATTATTGTTTTCTTTGTAACCTTCTTTCTACAACATATCTATTTGGCTTAGAACATTATTTTCTATCTTTCCTCTGTTCAGTCCTTTCTTAAATCTACCAGGTATCCAACAAGTTTTATTTACTTTAGACTTTAGTGACTCCATAGCTCAATGCAATTTCTTTTCATATTGCAACCAACCCTATAAATTCATTTATCTTAGAGATCTAGCCTTTGAGATAAACCAAATCAATCCTTTCAGTGATTAGTTTGAAGAGAGATATCCCTCTCTGGTTGGAAGAGATAGCTTCCAGCCCCAAGTTGGTTTTGAGGTTACTCTTGTACCTATTTCCTCCTTAGCCAAGGAAAGTAGAGAGAGATAACACCTTGAAGGGGGTTTAGTTGCTGCTTGATGAAGATGTGTCTCCTATGGGCAGTCATCGAAGGATGCGTGCAAATTTTTCCATCATTTTGTTCCTTTGTCATGCAATGGATTTCTCGAGAAAAATTTTAGAAGGATCTCTTGCTCTATCATATTTCTTCTCATCCCCCGTGACTTTTTGTCAGGATCAACATGATCTATCTTGTATAGGATCAACTGGTTAGAGTCCCAACTTCGTGTACCCAAATCTTGTCGGGGACATGCATGAAGAAAAATAAATGAAGAGTAGACCTCTCTGATACCACTGATCCAAATTTATGAGCAGAATGAAATGAATAATAGACTGAATACAATAACACAGAGATATGGATAACAATAATAGATATCTAGTGAACAATATCTTCTATTGAATAAATAAAATAGGATGAAACTATAAAATTGCAAAATTGCAAGCAACTTTCTTGAATGGTGGTAGCTATCTCTGAGAAGAGATGTGTCTACTGCATGCATCCATCTAAGAATAATGATTACAATGAGGCTTCATATGCCTTTTTAACATTACTCATGAAATCAAAAAACCTAGACATCCAAAAGCCTAACCCTAGGAGATTAAATGCCAAAAGTTATGTGGCCCCCAATGGGTAAGTTGGTACCTCAACTTCCCGAGGTCATAAATTTTTATACGACCTTCATTTTAGGCATGTGATATCCCATTGGAAAGGCATTTTCGAGAACTACACATTATGTCGTCAAAATTTGACTATGTCTATAGTTTGACTGTGGCAAGCCAAAAAAAAAATTGTTTAGCGCCCAAAAAAATCCCTAGAAGTACAAAAAGATGTACTGACATGAAAAATTCCAAAATAATCCATTTGGAATAGGTGGGTATCCACCAATATCGACTTGGATGTTGTGTAGGGATTAAGGATAGACCTGGAAGTGCAGAACCCACAATTACAAATAAATGTCATCGTTATAGAAAAATGTGTTGAACTAAAAACCTATCAAGAGGAGCCAGTTGGAATAGGTGGGTGGCAACCAATATCCACTTGGATTAGCATGTGCATTTACCTAGTGAAAACATGACATTGATGACATTTTTTTACCATCTCGACACAATCATTAAAGATTATGGGCCAAGAATATATGACATCCAAGATTTTATGGATTTTTGCCAACCTAGAGAGATGACCTCCACATGCTCTACTGTGAGAGTCATTCAAAAAAAAAAATATTCTTCGTGAGTGACAAAACAATGTAAAATTGATTCTACATCCTACAGATATAAGGTATCACCAATGCTAAGATAGTTTTTAGCCTGGTGGAAAATGCATCGTCAATCTTCTCATGAACAATGTGGTGGAAATTTGGGGTCTAGAGATATACAATAATATCTCCATACCAAGGATCAGTGGAATATATTAGGAACATGGATTTATCCGCGAATGAGGCCTTGTGAGTTTCTTCTTTATCTTCTCTTGGAAACTATGACATCATTTCCACAAAAACAAGTGACTTTTTGGACTTTGTTGATGCGAAGTCTAAGTCAAACTCTTGTAAAATTACTATCCACTTGATGTGTTGGTCCTGAGATTAAACTTAAGGCTCAAAGGATAATGCCAGGAATCAGGGAATTTGTTTAAGAGTGTGTTTTAAAATGATTTTCCTACCTCAGTTATATGAGAAAAATTCCTTAATGAAATTAAACTCGTAGCAACACAGAAGCCATATTTCGTATCTGAGTCAAAATCAAAATAATAAATGAAGTGAAGGAAAATGACAAAACTGTGAAACAAAGCAGGGAATCAATTACAGAAGAATCCCACCTTGATGCAATAGAAGAAAGTAGATTAGTATAACCTTGAATAATGCATAAAAATATAGTAATCCACACAACAAGCAGGTCTTGTATTACTCACAATAAATACAGAGGAAAAGCTACTTACTCAATAAATTACTGATACAATACGATTTCAGTAGTTGTAGTACTAAATTGGAATCAACATTTATTCAGGAATACATAAAGAAAATGAGCAATGGAAGACAAAGAAATGCATAACCCAGATTTGAACAAAACTTGGAATCTTTGTCTGCACTTGTATTAATACTCTATATGGAGAGTCTTCTCTGTTACAATCGACAAGAAGTAGTGAGAAATAAGTCTTTGATTTATGTATTTATACAAAATGGTCTCAACCCAAAATGGTTGGACTTCTCATAAAGATTATTAAATATTACATTATGAAAAAATTGAAAGGTTCCATTTACATATCCTCTATCTCTTCACCTTCCTGTAGAGATGTTTCTTTTCCATACTCTTAAGCTTGGAGATCGTTGGCATCTGATAATATGCATAGGATGTCTCACTTATTTCCATATGTGCTTATTTTTCCATGTTCGACACACTGGATGCATCTACTTACTAACTACACTACCAACCCGGAAGGTTCTGTTGTTTCATTTGCCTAAAAAATATACAACTTCTTTTCTAGATCAGGAAACCTATCATGTATTTTCCTTGCTTCCAAATATGTAGCCTGTAGCTGTAAACTGGGATTTACTATCCATTTGTTAATCTAGATAAGGTTGATTTGTTTCAATTGTTGGATGGTCATACAGGCTTCCTCTATGCTTGTCTTAGAATTATGTTGATTTTTCACTATGTCAATCTGGCCTAGGGCCTCGGAGATATTATCTCTTTCAATGTCCAGTAACCCTTTGTCGAGTGAAGAAAATGATTCTTCACAAGATTTATTTACTTCCCTGACTAATATTTTACTTTCAGCCAAATTCATCTCGCATGCCTTCAATATTATGTCGCCTCATCTTTTCTCAGAAAGAGACAATCAAGGGACCTCTGCTGCATCATATTTTGTTGCTATTAAAATGGCCTCATGAAACTTAGCCCGATATGTAGTGGCTTCTCTCTCCTTAATGTAAATGTTATTTAGAGAAAGGTTTGTCAGCCAATAACATATTTGAATGGCTTCCACTTTCATAAAAAAATATTTCTAGGCTAATTCCATCCTTTCATGTACCTCCAGTGCCTGAGTTTAGAAGGATGCCATATCCATTGTTGTAACTTTAGCTAAATCTATCTTGACCTGAAGTTGTTTGATCAATTCTCCCTGTTGAATGGCCATTTCTCTATTGGCCTGTGAATTTTTAAGAATTTCATCAAGGCTAGTTTTGAGTTGTTGAATCTGTTGTCTATCACTGGCTATGACATGTTCAAAATCCTTATTCATCTGTGTTCTTACCTCTTGTTCTGTGGTTTTCATCTATATTTGCAACTGACTTAACAATTGATCTCTCTATTTCAGTTGCTCTGCTAGATTTTCTACCGAGTATTGATTGGCCATGGAAAAGGCACCTAATGAGCCCATCATTTCCCTAATAAAATCTATATCATCCATGCCTTGTCCATCATACAACATCCTTTTCCTTTTTACTGTTGCAACATCCTTTTGATGTGTTTCCCTTTTAACTATAGCCCTCTTCTTTTTGTTGAAAAAGAAGTCGGAAGGAGGCATTTCTTCAGCTGAAATCAGAGTAAGGTCCTCTATAATATGACTTCAACATTTGGATTCCCCTGGATTGACTGTAAAGGAGTTAAAGACATCATAGGGCTACCTATTTCGGTGGACTATTTTTTCCCTGTTGTGTTGGTAGCTAGTTTGTTTGGTGTGGATGGTGATGTATCTTGTCCTTTTTTTGATCAAAGATTCAAATTGAGATTTTGCTTGATCACCTAGTGGATTCGACAATGCAGTATCCCCCTTCAGTGTTAAAACTTCAGTTTTCATTGCATTCCCTTGAGTATCATATTCGTTGGAACTCCCTGTCTCCAAACCCTGAGTTGCAATTTCCTGTGTAGAGGGAGGGGTCTAAGGTTCTCCCTATAAAACCTTAGGAAACATATTCCTTCAGTGCCTTTGGAAATTGTAGAACTCAGATAATTGATCTAGAGCCAGAGTTTAGACTCTGCTCAACACTTCCTGGTATGACCTTACTCCCCAAAATATTTCATCCTATGGGGAAGCTTCATGCTCATATTTCTTTAGATTATATAGAGCCAAGTGATTTATATTATCTACTAGGGATCATGCTTCTTGAACTCAATATTAAATAGATTAATGTCTTCTAGGGATGCGGCCTCCACTTTCGAGTGGTTGAAATCTAACAATGAGAACATACCCACTTGCAGAGGGAAGGTTGGCCATATCTTTTTCTGTGCTTCTTTTAATTATTTATTGATTCCCCCTGTCACAGTTTGATATGCTACCTCTCAGAACACCAGTCGATCTGGTAGTTGTAAAGCATGTGGGGGAAATGGACACCCAAAAATCCTGATGTAGGAAAAATGTTCCTCAATATAACAGTGTTCTATTTTCCCTAGGTTATCCATGATCCTGTCTGAAATCCTGGGAGGAGGGAAACTATAGAGGGCGTTTTGCATCGGCATCACCACATAGTGGCAGATTTCATAAAAGAAACCTTTTTCTTTATCCTCCCACAGCGTGGAGTGATAGAAATGTATGGGCTCAACGTTGGTCAGAGTCTAGCTCCAACTCATCAAAGGGAATGATGTCATAAAACAAATGGCATCCATAATGTATGCTGGCATGCAGAAAAGGGCAGATTTCCCTTTGGCCTTCAATGACTGATACTATGTGATCTCCTTGGCCAAATTGTCTGATAACATCTTGTCCAAGTCGAAAGAAAAACCTTATGCTACTTAATGCATTATTGGTACCCATGGAAACAATAAATGAGAAAAGTCCTTCCTCCCGAAAATTCTACACAACATCATAGCCACATAGATCATATGGGTGTCTACTGTTGTTGTGTCATATATACCATGGGTGTCTGCTCTGAATTTCTCAAGGTGTCCCCACCAGTCCTTTATCAAATCAGGGTAGTGATTTCCATATTGGGTGCATTCTACTTTGTCGAACTCCATTAGGAAAAGGGAATTGTAACTGTATTTGAAAATTGGGAATAATTTATACATTACCCATATATTGTCTGGTCGGAAAGACCCAACAACCACTTTCTGTGAATTGCAGATGCTCCTGGTTGCAATGTACACATTCTCCAGAGCCCAAACTATCACGTCATTCTACAACATGAGCCTTGGCGACACAACTATTTTGTGCATATTTGATTGAGCTATATCCCTGAGCTTTGTCGCATGGGTTTCAGTCACCTTGTCGCCCAAATCCTATGGGAAGTTTATCAACTTGTATTGCAAGACATCAAATACCTAGATCTAGGTTTTCACAGTATCTATAGCTCTTGGTGAAGTATCTGAGAGAACATATGTGTCCGGGTTTGCGCTCTCACTAGCTGCTTTAGCCTTTTTTTCGCAGCGCCATGATATTACAAGCTCATAAATTTGTTACCTATTACAAGGAAATGCGTAAAATTATTATCTTGCTAAAACTTGTTGTTCTGTGAGATTGTAAATAGAATTCAAAATCCAATATTGTTATTCACCTTAAGTGTATTGATTTATGAATACCTTGACTAGCGATGCATTTATTTTCCTTAATGAAAATATCTAGGTGGTGATCTGCGATCTCATTTGAAATCATTGTCGTAGAGCCATTATTAATGCCATTAATATTTGGTGGTTCGTGATTGGAAGGTGAGATGAATAAAATTTAAACTTACCCAAACCACAACTTAGTGAAAAATTAATCGCGAGATAATCATATTTAACCTATTAATAAATCATATTTAACTTTAAGTCTTTTGGGGTTTTCGGACTTCGGGATATTTGATGATAGCGCGAGGTAGGATTCTCGAAACTCGAAATCGTGAAGCGGTTAATCATTGGATAATTATCTTTAACTTTAATTAACCTTGCTTAGTGTTTAAGGTACTTCAAGAGTTTAGACTTCATGAATCTAGAGTGTGATGAATGGCGAATATCCGAACTCCAAATGCACAAAGTTACTACTTAATTTTTAATTATGGTTTAGCTTTTAGGTATTTACTCTTTTGTGCATCAGCAAATTAACTTCATTAAAAATTTTCCACGCCACTACCCATAATGATGTGTCAAATATTAGGAAGGTATACGTGTATGGTGACTAGGATTTTTTTAGCATCTTTTGGGCATCGGGACTTCGAAGTTGCGACATGGAGAAATGCCTAAAGCGCGAAACTCCAAAGTATGAAATTCTGAAGTAGTCTCTAGTGTCTTGTTCCTTTGAGAATTAGGCGGCTCAAAAAACTCGGGGAAAAAGGAATCATTCAATCAGCGTGGGATCTTAATCGATGATGGACCTCATGCACACCTTAAGGATAAAAGAAACAGAAATGATTTATCATTTATAAACTGACTCTGAGATAGAGTAAAAAGGGTAGGGTAAAGCTTTAGTCTTATAATTTTAAATGTGTTCCAACATAGACTCCATCTGGGGATCGTGTCTCCCTTTGAGGCATGGAAGAATAGTAGACCAAGTGCCTTTATTGGGTAAATGGAGTCATTATTGGGTTTCTAGGAAACACTTTATTGGGTAAATGGAGTTATCATTGGGTTTCTAGGAAACACTTTTTTGAAAGATCATACAGAAGGAAATTATACTTCATCCGTGCCTCAGAAAACCTTCAAGAACATAATCATGCACCGATCTTGAGTTTAGTCCATTAACAATTTCCTTTTTTTTACTAAAATGAGTTTGGATTTGTTTAAGATAATCAAAATAACTTTATTTGAAGTATCAAACTTTGGTTGATTTTGTTCGCATCAAGGCATGGTAGCTTTAATAATTTCTTTAGGGAATCTCTCGTTGGTATGGAATGTAAATATTATCAGAAAGAGAACTATCTTTCAGAGTATGTTTGTACATGTATGACAGCCTTACATATATCATAGATATTTCTTCACTACCAACGAGCCTGTTCAGTACCCCGGTGAAGTTATCTACATTTCCTATTGAATTTCCTTTCACCAGTTCAAATAGCATTTTTTCATTTTGTTTGAGATGAGGGAAATCATTTTATGAATTTCCTTTCATCATCTCTTTTTCACAAAATGGGGGTAATCGGTTTTACGAATTTCCTTTCACCATTTGTCTTGGACTAGATGGGGGCAAGCAATTTTAAAAATTTCCTTTCACCATATGTCTTATATTTTTTTATAATTTTGAAGTGGAGGCAATCAATTGTATTCATCATGCAAGGATGATATCTTCATAAGGTTTAATGATGAAGGTCTCTCAACTATTTTTTATTGTACTCTGAGCTATCCCTCTCCCAATCTTCAATACTTCTTTTCCTATAGGGAAGATCTCATGGGGAATTTTTATTTCCGTGGATTTTCCTTGAGTGAATTAATTAGTTAAAATATGTTAGAAATTATAAATTTACCAGGATTAGCCTAGACATACTTTATCTCAGTTAAAATCAGAGGAAAAAAAATATTTTCGCCTAAACTCGTTTTTGAAGATATGTCCTTTAAATTTTCGGAGGTAAGGAAAAATATTTCTTCTATGAATACTTAATGTCAGGTAGTGAGTAAAAAATTTCAAAAATGCTAGATGGAAACATAACGAAAAGTTTAGCGATTTTGAAAAGGATCTCATTTCCACCTAAGCTTACTTCTTGATTATCAAGCTTCTTTATTCTTATTTTCTTTCTCTTTGTATTATTTTCATTTGATTCATAAATCTTAGAGACTTATATCTTTCTAATCTTTTCTCAGGTGACCATTTTTCACATGAGTATAACCTTATTAAGACTTTATAAGACATTATTTTTATCATTTGGTCCGAAAAATAAATATAGAAGTTCATACCTTAAATTTCATCTGTATTTTCGACGAAAGCAATTATTAATTCATCACCTGTTTTGAGAGAAATAAAATATTCTGAAAATTGATCGTTGTATTCCAATACCTTCTTATTTTCCATCTGATAATAAAATTCTGCAAAGAGGAAATAATCAGAGAGTTTTGCAACATAGAAATGATATGTAGTACAGACATTTTATTTTTTCTAGAATAATAAATAAAACTAGTTTTATTTAAAAGAAATTTTTTAGATAACCTATGGAAAGGAACAAAAATGAGGAAGCAAAAAAAACCAAACCAGTATATACAATGGTACGGTCGAACATGTTTATTGCATGAAATCTTTCAGATAGCGCCCATTGATAGGGGCGTAAAAAAATTTCCCATCTAGATTCTCCAGTAGGAAAGAATTCTTCCCTTTTGTAGATGTGATTCTGAATGGTCCAAACCAGAGATGATCAAACTTGTTGTGTTTACCCACATATTATTTCCTAGTATCCCATTTTAAAACTAAATCACCAAGAAGAAATTCACTATCTTTCGCCTTTTTGTCGAAAAGGGCTTTCATATTATCTTGATATTTTTGAAGTTTGTCATCGACTTCAGCCATGTTTTGTTAGACCTTGATTATTTGATTTATCCTCCTCGTCACATCATTTGGCTCTTTGTTTGTGTCTTGCCACAAATTCATTAATGGAAGAGCTATATTAATAGGGAGAACAACATCGGTTCCATAGACCATTTGGAAAGGGGACATGCCTATTGATTTCTTAGTGCCGATCCAGTTTTCCCATAAGGCGTATTTTAAGTGGACATGCCAAGCCTTCTTATTTTATGTTAATATTTTCTTGATTATGTTCATCAAACTTTTTTTATACGATTCAATCAATCCATTCCCCTGAGGATAATAGGTTGTAGAATGTCCCAACACAATGTTGTATTTTTGACAAAAACTTATCATTGCCATAGATTTAAAATGCTTGTGCATTGTTTGTAACTATTTTACAGGGACAATCAAATCTGTATAGGAGTTTTTCCTCCAAATTTTTTATAACTACCGAGTCTGTGGCATTTCGAGTTAGAATGGCTTCCACCCATTTCATCAAAATAATCGGTAGCAGTCATAATCCACTTGTGTTGGTCACTTTATTGTGGGTGGATTTGTCCAATGAATTCCATGCCCCATTGTTGGAAAGGAGCCTCTGTATTGACTGGGACCAAAGGAAGTGCAGGGAGCTTTTGCTTGCTAGAGAATAGTTGGAAAGGGTTGCAACCTCTAACTTTGGCATTCACATCAATAAACAGCTTTGGCCAATAATATCCATCTCTTAGGATCTTGTAGGTCGTGGCTCTCCAGGTGTGATGTCCTCCACACACTCCCTTGTAAAATTCATTTGTGACATCCTCTATTTCAGGTTCGGTTAGGCATCATAGCAAGAAACCTAGGGGGTCTTTCCATTACAATTGCCCTTCAATAATACATTACTTAATTGCATGTAGTTTTAATGTTCAGACCTTTGATGGAGTCATACCACTGGGACACTGAAGAGTGAGGAGATATGCAATGATATCGCAGTACCAGTCAGAGGAAGAATATTTCTCTTCGATATGAAATTTGGGGTTTTGGTCATCAATATCTCCCATGTCTGGAATAGACTCATACGATTTTAGGTGGTTTATTTGAAGTGCTCTGAAATTTGATTCTGCTAATAATTTTTCCAAGCCTTGAACTTTAACCAGCTTGGTCGGTTTAACCTCTAGATCGAACTCTTGAATTGTGTCTAACCACCTACCTCTCCTACCATCACTGTCTGGTCATACCAATATATCTTTGACATAGATTTTTGGCACATAGGCGATTATACTAGACTGTAGTACATATGTTCTAAAAGATTTGAGAGCTTTCACCATCGCGTAGGCTTTCTTTTCTAGTATTTCATATCTAGTTTCAACGTCTCTGAGGCTTTTGCTGAAAAAAGCTATCGGTTGTTTGAAACCTTCTTCGTTCTTTTGCAGGAGTACAACTGCGATAGTATGCTTAGATGCGAAAGAGAAGATCTCAAATTCTTTAGTATAGTCAGGACTAGACAACACTAAAGATTCGCTTATAGCTTTTTTAACTCATTGGAATGACACTTTAGCTTCAATGGTCCATTTGATTTCAATGTCTTTGTTCAACATATATGTGATCAATTTGACAATTTCAACAAAGTTAGGGATAAATCTTCTTAAAAAAATTATTTTCCCTAAAAAGGATTGTATTTCCTTTTTATTTCTAGGAATTTTTATTGTATCAATAGCCTTTATTCGCTTGGAATTGACCTTAATTCTGTATTTCGAAACTATATGACCCAGAAGTTTTCCTTCTTGCATAGAAAAATGGGACTTTTTAGGTTTAAGAGACAAACCAAATTTCCTACATTTCTCAAAGGTTTGTTTGAGATGGACCAGATGTTCTGCATCAGAATTTGAGAAGTCTGTTAGATCATCTAAGTAAATAAAGACAAACTTATCTCTCTCATCGATGAATTCTATATCCATTTCTCTTTGGAAAGTGGCACCTACATTCATTAAACCAAATGAAATTTTATCATACATGAAAGTTCCCCATGGAGTAGTAAATGCATTTTTTTCTTTATCATCTTCGTGAACGACAATTTGGTTATAACCTGAGAAGCCATCAATCATTGACATTCTGTTAGCTCCCACTAATGTTTCCAAGACATGATCCATTTTTGGAAGCAGGTAGTTATCCTTCAATGATGACCGATTTAAATTTTTGAAGTCCACACAAAGCTTGATTTCTCCATTTTTCTTCCTGACAGGTACCATATTTGCTACCCATTCAAAATATCTAAGTGGAACAATGATCTTTGCGTCAAGAAACTTCTTGACCTCTCTTTCTATTATAGGTAAGAGAATAGGGTTTATATGTCCTAACTTTTGTCTAAAAGGTTTGATACCATGCTTCAAAGGAATCTTATGTTCAATCAAAGAGGTATCATAAGTATTCAAATCATCATATGACTAGGCAAAGACATCTTTATATTTTTTAAGAAATTGAACATATTTACTTTTTACCTGAGCTAGAAGGTATTTAGATAGCTTGACTATATTAGGTTCTTCTTTAGTCCCTATGTCACAGTCTTCAACTTCCTCAGGTTGAGGTCATAGGGTAGACTTAAAGGGTATGTCGTCTTTGTCAAACAATCTTTCTAACAGTATCAGACCTCTGGGTATTTGATTATTCTTAAGTATTAGAATCCGATGATTTGTGATCTTATCTTGGAACTTTTCAGGATCTTCATCTTCTTGCATGATCTAGATAGGATCATTCTAATTTTCTTGGTCTATATGAGTCTCAGAGAATTCATCGACCATTTCTAGAAATTGTTTAATTTGCTCATCATCTTCAAAAACCTGCCAATGATGCACATTATTTGGGATTGATGGTATGTGTCTCATTTATATATGATACTTTAGCGTTAGGACAGTAGGAGGCAAAAATGTCATAGTTTCTTTGAACAAGGAATCTGCTTGTTGATTTTCCATTCTAGGGATGTGATGAATGTTGAAAGACGAGAAACTTTTTTGTTAGGATATTTAGACACTTAGGAGTTAGTTAAAATCTACTTGGTCTAATGTGTCGTTAGGTAGGAGTGTATTTCTTAGTGTGTTTCTTTATTATGCATTAGTGTGCATTTGTAGTTAGGAAATTCGACGGTCACGATATGTTCCCGACATAGAGTGATCTGACGGTTCATACTCTATTCAATCTTAACGACCATTGATATGTGGCTTAACACCCGATTGTTCCATGATCTCTATTTAAAGAGCATGGAGGGACATTTTCCGATGATCTATTATGGGAAACTCTCTTGTAAAATCTCTCCGTAATCTTTTTCTTTGCATTAATAAACTGCTCAAAGTGGTCACATTGGCTGGGGTAGTGGATGTTTCCCCGTAGGGGTTTTACCATGTGAAAATATCAGTGTGTTGATCTTTGATTTGGTTATGTGAGTGGTTATTGAAGGTTTTCATCCTTTGTTGGAATCCCTATGTTTTATAACATGGTATCAGAGCCTGTTTGAAGACCCGCTCCTGTTGTAGATCGAGATCGTGAAGCCGAGTTTCCTCATCTCCATTTTATATCATTTCCATACATTTCTAGGCTAAGAGGATTGTTCCATTGCATCCAGAGCACTTGTTTCAGTTAGGAAGACTTTTCGTTTCACTAAAAAAAAATTCTATTTTCCCAAGATACGTCCATTATAGTCAGATCTGGAGGTATAAAGTTTGAATACACATTCTTTAAAGCTTTTGCAGAGAAGTATTTTGGTTTTATTTCGGTTTGCATTTTTTTATTTCCAGGTTGGTACTCTTTTATATCTATGTATGCTCTTTTCCCCACGCCCTATGAGATCTTGGCAAATCAGAAATAGATAGGAAAAGGTGCATCTTCCAGGTAAGCTAACCAAGATCTAACCCTTGTTGTCATCGAGAAGCAAAATTTTTTTCTTGTGTGAAAAGAGTGTTTTTTTAGCATGCTCTCCAAGGCCGTCTTCAACAACAACAAAAACCCTCCTTTTGAACATCACAATATGTTTTGCTACACCATTTGGTTAAAAGTTGTCTTATTAAGTAAGAGGTCTTGGGTTCAAGTCTCTCTTTTGTTACCTTTTTTGAAAAAGTTCATGCTAAAATTGTAAAGTGAATTTCACTTCAAGTATAAAAGTGAATCACTATAAGTAACTTTAATATTTTATTTCAGAGTTATTTGTTTTGCATGCAACTTTTATGTTATAAAGTAACTTCATTGTAAAAGTGATCCCCACTTCTCTTTATAAAATTGGGTCACTTCATAAAGTCACTTACACTATCACGTAGTCATTTGATTGTCGTTTATGCCTTTTTTTAAAAGGGCATAACTCTCACATCAGAACTCCATTTTCAGTGCCGTTTTTTTTTAAACTGTATAATTTTTCGAGATATTTCCATCCAAATCATCAGTTTTAGTTTTTTAGATCCATATTATCTACATATTTAATATGGATTCTACAAGTAATTTTTTTCTTACCATCACCAACTACTTCCAATGGAAATCTCATATGGAAGATTTATTAAGAAGTAAAGGCTTGTACCGGATTACCTTGGGAAAGGAAAAATAACTCACTGATGATGATAAGAAAGACAAATGGGCTAAAAGGAGTGATGAATCACGTGTACTAATTGGAATATCCATCTCTCTTGATTTAAGCTACCACTTCCAAGAAATTGATGAACCTGAAGAAGCTTGGGACAAGATTGAATCTGTGTTTGGTAAACTCAATATTATTTAAGCACGACAGTTAGAAAATCAAGTACTGACCTTGAGTCCAACTGATTTTTCTTGCCTTGAAGACTATCTATATAGGTTTAAAACATTCAGAATTTTATGTGAAGAATGTAAGATAAAAATGGAGGAAGAGTGTTTCATCTATCTTATTATTTATAAGTTAGGTAGTGCATCTTCTATGTTTGTATCTACCTTTTATTCCATGAGAGAGGCTCTAGGGAAAGCTTATGAAAAACCCACTCTTGAGTCATTTTGTTATTCTTTGATTAGAGAGGAAGATAATCTTATGTAACTTGGAGTGATCAACACTGTAGGTACCTCCAACAAAGCCTTAGTTTCCCGGCAGAAAGATAAACCCAAGAATCCCAAGAAGAAACATCCTCTCCACAACAACAAGTAATATAAGGGTCCCAAACCCACTCAGACAACTTTTTCTCTGAATGGATACAAAGTAGAAAAGTATAAAAATACGAATATTTATAGGCATTGCAACTTTTGTGATAAAGATGGTCATGATGAGTCCAAATGTTTCAAGAAGATGGCAGCTTTAGAAGTAGTGATGAAGAAGAAAAACATTAGTATTGATCCTACTTCTTCTTCTTCTTCTCATGGACATGAACTTTCTACTTCTGGTTTCTCCTTCAATACACCTTCTACTTCTACTTCTGATAAGTGGCTTATTGATTCTGGAGAATCTTATCATATGGCTAAGGATAGAGACATATTTTCTACTCTAAATGAATGTAAAACCAATAAAATATTTGTTGGTGATGATATATCTCTTAGTGTTGAAGTATCTGGAACAATACAAGTAGAAAATGACCAGTTCAATGATGTATTATGTGTTCCAAGTCTTTTTTGTAACCTTCTATTAGTGTATCAAATCACTCATTCAGGTGAAGGTAAAACCATAGAGATTTCACCTCACCAAGTTGTAATCAAGGATCTAAAAGATCCTAATCATGTTCTTGCAATTGGAATTGTTGATGATATTACCAGGTTGTACAAGTTTGAAAATGTTG
Organism: Picea abies; assembly: GCA_900067695.1. Classification (NCBI taxonomy): domain Eukaryota; kingdom Viridiplantae; phylum Streptophyta; class Pinopsida; order Pinales; family Pinaceae; genus Picea; species Picea abies. The sequence continues at coordinate 24,002 of CBVK0100087795.1, forward strand.
GTTCATCATCTTTTTCATCATTTTTTGTTGCTCATAGAGATGACTTGAGCAAACTTCGGCATGAGCGGTTTGGTCATCTAAACTATCGTTCATTGCATAAACTATGTAATCAACAGATGGTGACTAGTCTTCCTCTTGTTTCATGCAAAGATGGTGTTTGTGCCAGTTGTGTTCTCGACAAACATCATCGGGACAATTTTGAAAAACATGCCTCTTGGCACGCCTCGGGTCCTTTGCATCTTGTTCACAGTGATTTGTGTGGTCCACTTTCTTCTCTTCTTTTTTTGGGTGCAAGTATTTCTTAACTTTCATTGATGACTTTTCCAGATGTACTTGGGTTTACTTCTTAAAACTTAAGAGCGAAGTTTTTGACAAGTTTTTGGCCTACAAGGCCCTTGTAGAAAAGCAATATGGCCATCAAATTCAAAGGTTAAGAACAGATAATGGAGGCGAATATGTGAACAATAATTTTACAAATTATTGCACTACATAGGGAATCCAAATGCAACACACTATTCCATATACACCACAACAAAATGGTGTTGTTGAGAGAAAGAACCACACATTAAAAGAAATGGATAATTGTATGATCCAATTTATATGATTAAGTCTAAAGTATTGGGTGGAAGCCATCAACTGTGCAAATTACATAGTAAATCACACTCCCACAAAGGCTCTTAAAAATATAACATCGGAATAAGCTTGGACTAAAATTAAACTAGATGTAAGTCACTTCTGTGTATTTGGTAGTACAACATGGGCTCACATTCCTAATGAGAAAAGGAAATAATTGTAGCCTAAAAGTGAGAAGTGTATATTTGTTGGTTATTCTGAAGATGTCAAAGGTTACATACTTCTTCAATCACATTGTAATGAAATTATTATTAGAAGAGATGTTAAATTTGATGAAAATGTCTTGGCCTATGAGCCTATTTCGGCATTTTTTCCTTCTTCGGCCTACGAGCCATCTTCAATGTTTGTGCCTTCTTTTGATATAGTTTCTTCTTTGGATGATGACAGTGAGGATGAAAATCCACCTCCGCCTACTCACCCTCCTCCAGATGAGTCCTTTGAACCTGAAATAGCACCAGTTCCACCGCTTCCTATATGGGTCCATTCAACACAAGAATATGGTGATCTTGTTAGTGATCCTTCAGATCAACGTCAGACACATTCACAATTCTAGTGTGCCTCTTCTCTTTTGTCTCAATTTTTAGAAACTCATGATCTAGAGACATTTGCAGAAGCTTCAGGTCATCCAGATTGGGATACAACAATGAATGAAGAGTTTTGTTCTTTAATGGAAAATGGTACTTGGGATCTTGTAACTCTTCCAAAAGGAAGAAAACTTGATAGATGCAAATGGGTCTACAGAACTAAGTATGCATCAGATGGAAGTATTGAAAGACACAAGGCTTGTTTAGTTGCCAAAGGATTTTCCCAAATTGAAGGAATTGACTATCATGAAACCTTTTCCACCCTAGCCAAAATGAATTCCATCCGCCTTGTTCTTTCCCTTGCTACCTCACATAAATGAAAGGTCTATCAGATGGATGTTAAATCCTCCTTCTTGCATGGAGATTTGCAAGAATAAATCTATATGGAACAACCTCTTGGCTATGTCCAGAAAGATTCTATCCTTATTTTTCACCTTAAGAAATGTCTTTATGGTCTCAAGAAAGCTCTCTCAGCTTGGTATGCCAAAATGGACACCTTTCTTATTGCCACTGGATTCCCTAGATGCCATTTTGATCCTAATGTCTATAACAAGAAAGTAGAAATCCATCTCATAATCCTTTTCCTTTATTTTGATGACCTTTTCCTTACTGGTAGTGACTCAAAACTTTTAAACCATGTGAAAACCAACCTTAATAAGAAATTTGAAATGACAAAATTAGTTTTTTTGCACTACTTCCTTGGCCTCCAAGTTTTGAAAACCAATGAAGGAATTTTCATTTCCCAGTCTAATTATTCTTGCGACCTTGTTCGTCACTTTCACATGGATGATTGTAAACCAACCGCTTCTCCCTTCCATTCTGGAGCTAAGCTTACTGCCACCTGTACTTCTCCCAAAGTTGATGCCACCCTATACCGTCAGTTAGTTGGTAGCCTCTTATACTTGACTCATACCCGTACTGGTCTTTCCTTTTTTGTTGGTCTTGTTTCCCAATATATGTAAACACCCCATGAAATCCATTAGAAAGAAGCTAAAAGGATACTTCGTTATGTGATGCAGTGGCATCGCTCCAACTCAGTGAAAGTGCCATTGCATTAAGCACACATTCATGGAGGAGAGAGGCATGACCCTTTGGTTTTCAAAATTTGAAATCAAATTAAATGTTTGTAAGTATTTTAATGTCAATCCATGCCTTTGTACAGGTAGGGGAAGAATCGCCTTAAATGATTTTCTTGTAGCAGGCCCAAGTCATACTCAGGCCTGGGTAAAATTTAATGAATCCATAGAAGGTAGAGTGTCCAAACTGATGACAGTGATGGCACTAGGGTGGTGGATAAGGATAAGCTCAAGAGAGCCCTCTTTTGTAAGTAGTATCAAGGGGATAGGAGAGAGTTCTGTGAGAGGCAGATAGATAGATTAGAGGTAAGAAGGTCGAGACTTTGTAGTAGTCGAATATTTGTACACATTTTAATCAAACATTCATGTTAATGAAAAAGAGCAGTTTTTCCTGCATAGGATTCCTTTTGTGGTTATGAGTATTTGAATGAATGCTATGTGTGTGTTCATTTTATATGTTGTGGATGTGTGTTAGATTTACATTTGTAGGGATAGGCATAATTTATCTTTATGTGAGTTCTTTGGTTCCAATCTGGTTCTTTGTGGCATGATAGAGTGTTGAAGACTCTGTAAGCCAGTGTAGAGTACACATCTGAGTTCTGTGGAATTCAGGAAAAGGCGCTGCCAATAGAGAACACCAAAGGAAGTCATTGACTCAAGGAAATAAGCCTCAAGTTTGTTGAACACCTTGGAGGAGAGACTGTGCAGAGGAAAGCACAAAAAGAATACATAACTATTGAAGGTTTTGTAGAGATGTGCCAAGAGGGCATCGAGCCAGTGCAAGAAGTGCACGAGGAGAACTCTCGTTTGAGTTCTGAGAAATGAGGAGTGTTGGTAGATAAGAAACCTACAAAGTTACTGAAGACTCTGTAAAATCAGCAAAGTGGTTGAGTGGAAAGTATCCATGAGGGCACTTTCATCTCTTCGAGGGAAAGAAGAGACAAAGACCTTCAGGGGCTCGGTCAGTTAAAGCGCAAGAAGTGCACGCAGAGTGAACTTATTTCAAGTTCAAAAGCTCAGGAGGAACAATGCCTTTGCACACAGATTAACAAGAGGAAGGAGAACTAGAAGCCCTTTGAAGAAGACACAGAGAAGGGCCAAGTGCCTTAGAAAATTGAGTAAGATCACAAGCTCAAAAGAGAGAACGCTTTTCATAAGCATCAGTGAGACCAATAGTTGGGTCTGCAGGAGGAAGGAATTCGAGGAACGAGACCTTCGAATGACTGGAGATCAGCCGAATCAGAAGGTCAGAGCTCAGGAGAGTTAACATCAATGGATTTGGATGGGAGTCATAAAGGAACTCAACAGACGACAATGAATCTTCGAGGAGGAAGTGTCAATTCGTCGTGAACCGTTGGATCTAACATAGCTATGAGGAGGATAAAGGTTGAGGTTCCTTCAGCATTTAAAGCTCAAAAGAGATAGGAGTCATCGATCTAAAATAGATCTGAACTTTCGGTTCATTTCGGGAAATCGGGGATCATGAGTTGGAAGAACAGAGTCCAACCTTGGCTTTCAAAACCCCTAAACGCGAATCGTCGATTCATAGGGAGTTATTTAGACCATCAGATCTTGGCGTGTCGAGAGCCATTGATCTGAGCCAAGTAGATTTCAAGGAATCAAAAATTGAGGAAAGCGAGGTGAAGACTTCCCCAAAATAGAGAAAGGAGATTCACCGATAAAATCTTGACCGTCAATTTGTGAAGGATCTGAACCATCAGGTCTCACAAAGGATACATGTCAGCTAGGGGGAGAGATCAAAGGAGTGATGTGTGGTGGTCAAGCAGCGTTTCATTGACTCTTGATTGAGAGTGGTCAAAGGACAGGACTGCACAGACTCATGATTCATGAAATCGTGACAAAATCGTGGCCATTGGTTTAAGAGGAACCTGGACCGTTGATTGTCCAGAAGAAATTTGTAGTTTTTTGGACTGGGAAAATGAAGGGGAGAGTCTTTTGACTGTCATGCCAATAATCACGAAAAGGAAAATTTTGGGTTAGATCCTGACTTTTTATTAGAATGGATTGTGGAATGTCGATCCCGTATGGTCGAGATTTTTTCAGGTTTTGTTCATCGGTGAAATAGGAGTGAGGACTTCCCAATATCCCCAAAAGGAAAACTACGATTGATCGTAGTCGTTGATCCAGAAGGAGATCTGGAATATTGAGCGTCCAAGAGGAACGTCGGGGTTTTGAGAACCGATAAGTCAAGGATAGAAGTTGCTCGACTTTGCAAATCGCGAAGTCTTGAAAGACCTCATGACTTAGCCTTAGGTCACATGTGAATGGTCACATGGTAATAACTGACGGGAGGTGCTATAAGCCAACCAAGTGCTAACTCATGGATCGAAGTTTCGACATCTGGGTGTTCAAAGGGAAAAAGTCATGAGACAAGGAGTCTCAACTCATGAAACCTTGAAATGATCATGTTCATTGATCGAGGAGATCACAAGTCCATCATATCTGGTCCTAAGGAGAGGCCCCACATCAAGATTTAGGTTTTTAGGACTTAGAGGATTGAGGGGTTGTTGCACCAGAACCCCCGAAGTCACAAAATGTGATTCACCTTTTTGGGTTAGATCCATGGTCATAGAACTAGGGTCACATGGAGATGTAAGGCTCATGCCTGGTGATTAGTTGCGCAGGGCGGGTTTGAAAGAGGACCTGTGGATTTTTTCAGGGGTTCTAGTAGGGACCTAAAGGAGCGGCTTCGACTCATGGAGGTAGAAGAATGATCCTTGATCAGGAGGTCAGCGGACCCTACCGAGACAGAGGTAGGGGGTATGCATCATTATTTCCTTGATATAGTTCAGTTCGAGATACATTACAGTTCAGAGGGGACTCCTTTATTGGTTGGTTTCACTGATTCATATTGGGCTGGCAACCCTGATGATCGAAAGTCTACTGCAAGTTATGTTTTCAGTCTTGGTTTAGGACCTGTCATTTGGGCTTGTAAGAAACAAAAATCTATTTCACTTTCTTCAGTAGAAGTAGAGTACTGAGCAATGGTAAATGCAAATCAGGAAGCCTTCTAGCTTCGACAGATCCTTTCAGAGTTTGGATTCCAGTAGCAACATCTGACCAGCCTTTGGTGTGACAATTAGAGTGCCATCAAGCTTGCCAAAGACCCAATTCAACATCAACATAGCAAACACATTGGGATCATGCACTTCATCAGAAATCTCATTCATGATCAAGTTATTGAAGTGCCTTTTTTTCCTACAGAAGATCAAGTTGTAGACATTTTCACAAAGTCTCTTACTGAAGTGAAGTTTTCCAAACTTCAATATATGTTAGGAGTTTAGGAAGTTTTCATTAAGGGGGGATAGGCTCTAATTCCTCCTTCCTTCTCCTATTGTGTCACTATTGTAAATCCTTCAATCCTATCCCAATTTGTTCTTAAGGGGGGATGTTAGGATATTTAGACACTTAGGAGTTAGTTAATATCTACTTGGTTTAATGTGTCATTAGGTAAAAGTGTGTTTCTTTAGTATACATTAGTATGCATTTGTAGTTAGGAAATCCGCTAGTCACAATATGTTCCCAACATAGAGTGATCTAAAGTTTCATACTCTCCTCGATCTTAATGACCATTGATTTGTGGCTTAACACCCGATTGGTCCATGATCTCTATTTAAAGAGCATGGAGGGTCATTTGCCGATGATCGATTGCGAGTAACTCTCTTGTAAAATCTCTCTGTAATATTTTTCTTTGCATTAATAAGCTAATCCAAGTGGTAGCATTGACTAGGGCCATGGATGTTTCCCCGTAGGGGTTTTACCACATGAAAAAATCAGTGTGTTGATCTTTGATATGGTTATGTGAGGGGTTATTGAAGGTGTTCGTCCTCTGTTGGAATACCTGTGTTGTCGAACATTTTTTCTATTAGATCCCAGGCACAATTCCTGTATGACCTCAATCTCAGATGTTTAGCCTGATATTGCTACTTTATTTTCTTTATGATAAGCTCTGCATCACCACAACCTATTAGATCTTCAATTTTTAGGTTCCTAGCAGCCTCCAATCCTAAAACCAGAGCCTCGTATTCACAGAGATTATTTATATAATTGATTTCCCACTATAGTCTGTATGAAAATGGAATGACATATTCCTCTTCGAGTGAAACAAATAACACCCCTGATCCTACCCCTTCACAGGACGAAGCGCAATAAAAAAACATTTTCCAAACTCCTTTTCGAGTATTTACATTTTTCTGTATTTTTTCTAATTTTTTATTTTCTTCTTATATACAGTCATCTAAATCATCATCTAAAGATAAAATATAGTTTCCTATATCTTGATCAGCCACAGAGACTGGATAACTATTTGGTTTTTCAGGGTCACTTACTATATATGTCAGTCTAGTCTCTCTATACAATCGAGTGAATTGTCCACCAAAAAGAGGGATAGTTGCATATATCATGTCCAATTGAAGTGATCCTCTGCGTTTTTCACCCTAGGACCCGGATAAAAGCATGCCATACTTGGTAGTTATGTCAACAACAACTACATCCATAAGGATTCTCTTTACCAGAACTTGTGCAAGATTCACTACTAGATCCTTGATCATGCCAAGACATTTAAACTTTCTAGAATCAAAAGAATATAAATCCTAGTAAGGTCTAGTGATCTCAAGGCCCAACTTTTCCATGATAACTTTAGGAATTAAGTTGTGAGAGGCCTTATAATCTAACATGCAATTATGAAGTAAATGATAATGCATAGTTAATGTAATATAGAAAGGATCTACAGGATCCTTAGCATTTTCAATATGCGAACTAAACATAATCGTAGGATTTTCATCTTGTAACTTTATTGCATTTGCATGACATTCTTCATTTGAGAAGTTAATCCTTTTAGCGATCTATTTTTTATAAATTGGATTCCTAGCAAACTCAACCAAGGGCATGGGGAACTTAATTTTATTTATTTCATTTTCCAAACTAAAACCTCCCACTGTTTTTTCGCACTCCCTAGTTGAAGTTTGTGTTTATATATTTTCTACTTTCTTGGTTTGTGTTTCTTTGGTTTCAATTTGTTTACCTTGGGAAACTTGTTTCTCAACTGTTTGTTTAGTTTGGGCAACTTGTGTTTCCATTGTTTGTTTAGTTAGAACTACCTCATTTTATTTATTTCTTAATAGGATATTTTTCGCTGGAGCATTTGTGGCACTTGTTTCTCTGGGCCTCAAATTATACTTCTGTTGAAGCTCGACCATTATGGAGAAATGATTCCTTGATATGAAGACTCCCCCAGGTTGTTTATATTTTCCACATTACTAAACAAGGACTCCTACTCTAGAGATTTTTCATAGTCCTATATAGTTAGGTGAGGTTCCTGGTATTCATCACCAAATTTATTTACATCCTCTTCTAACCCTTCATAATCATGTATATTGTCTCCTATAAAATTTTCTGACTTAAACGGAACCTGAATTTTTTTATATTCTTTTTTATTTGTTTCTGTTGTGTCTGAGAATTGGGATTTATCCTAAAATATTTTTGAGAAAATGGATCGGGTTTGTTTTGGTCTAATTCCATTCTAGATATTTTATTTGACAAATATTTAATTATCTTAGCCATATCGTCCATTTTTTCTTTCGTAGACTTTCTAGATCTGGAGGATCCTACTTGTTTTGTGAAGAGTCTAGGTTCTTTGGTTCTTATATCAACCTTGGATTTTAGTTTACCTGATACCATCATGTTCAAATCGATTTCTATGGCATCTTCTTGCATTCCCGTGAGGGTAGAATATCTTCTTTCCCTTAAAAGAAGGGAAAAGTCAGGCTCAAAAGCCCCTGTGAAGGTTACTTTAACTACGGGTTGAGAGGGTTTAACTTCGACTGGGATTTTATGATAGAGATTTTTAAACCACTGGGTGAATTATAAGACCATCTCTGAATTCATTTTCCTTAGATCCCCAAATTCTATCAGATAGTACAAGTGGTCTTTCTTTTCTCCCCACTGTCTTGAAAAATCATTTTCTAACTCATCATAAGACCTTAGGGATCCTACCAAGAGTCCTCTAAACTAGATTCTCACTTGCCCCTCAAAATTTTTCACTAGGAGACTTGAGTAAACATATTCATGTTCAATACAAAGGATATCAATGAATTGATCGAAAAATGTTATGTTCTATGTCGCCGTTAAATCTCCTTCCCTTGTAAACTTTGGTAAATTATTCATGTAATTTTCTGGTAGGTCATGAGGGACGAGAGGGAGGACTAAAGGGGCATATCTGGAATCTACTTTAGCAAAAATCGTAGGGGGTGGAAGTGTTCCTCGACCACTCCCACCTCCAACACCACCCCCACCTCCAGCGCCACCTCCTATGGCAGCACCACCTCCTTGGCCACCTCTGTGGCCACCTCCAATAGTGGCCATTGAAAATATGGGGGATGAGCTTCGTGATTCAAAAAGAGGGTTTTCAAAAAATTCTATGGAATGAAGTGGTGACCTTTCAAATTCCTCAGGATGTGGTGAAGGGAAATATGGAAGTTGATCATCAAGTGATATGAATTCTAGGGGAGGAGGGAAAGGAAAATGGGGGATGACTTCCTCGGACTTACAAGATGTGTAAATAGGGGAGTCAACAAGAGATGAATCAGGGTATAGAGTATGCTCTTTGGGTTTTCGGACCACCGAAACCTTTACCTTTAGTGAGAATGGGGTAGACACCAAGTTAACAAAAATGGATAAAGGAGAGATTACTTCATTAAGACAATTAAGAGTATTAAAGGGTTCAATCTCAATCTTTATTTCGAGTACAACTTCCTCAGTAGATTGTGTTTGTTTAAAATCCTTTGTGGGAGTTAATTATTCAACTTGAACCTTAGTGTTAATTTTTTTGGATTTTGGTTGGTACTTTTTACCTATCAACACAGTAGTTGAGTTGAGGTATCCTTTTGTTTTTAACAACCTTTTAGGATCAGACATAGGGGTGGTCTACTAATCGTCTAGGTTTTTTCTGGTATTCCTTCGAATGAATGCCATTTTATATATGGTGGAGTCACCAAGTGAGAGATAAAAAAAATCCCTTAATATAGTATTTGATCTTTGTACACTATCAAAGATAGAATGTTACTTTGTCATTTTCCTAGGGAAAAATAACTTTGTTTCTCTATCCCTGACAATGACACCAAAACAATGTTGGTCCTAAGATTAAACTTAAGGATCAAAGGATAATTTCATGCATGAAGGAAGTTGTTTAAGAGTGTGTTTTAAAAATCTTTTCCTACCTCAGTTATATGAGAAACATTCCTTAATGAAATCAACCTCACAACAACAAAGAGGCCATATTTCGTATCTAAGTCAAAATAGAAATAATAAATGAAGTGAAGGAAAATGTGTGAAACAAAGCAGGACATCAATTACAGAAGAATCCCACCTTGTTGCCGTATAAGAAAATAGATTAGTATAACCTTGAATAATGCATAAAATTACAGTAATCCACACAACAAGAAGGTCTTGTATTACTCACAGTAAATACAGAGGAAAAGCTACTTACTCAATAAATTACTGATACAACACAATTTTAGTAGTTGTAGTACTAAATTGGAATCAACATTTATTCAGGAATACATAAAGAACATGAGCAATGGAAGACAAAGAAACACATAACCCAGATTTGAAAAAAACTTGGAATCTTTGTCTACACTTGTATTAATACCTTATAAGGAGAGTCTTCTTTGTTACAATTGGTAAGAATCATCCAGAAATAAGTCTTTGATTTATGTATTTATACAAAATTGTCTCAACCCAAAACAGTTGGACTTATCATAGAGTATTAAATATTACAATATGAAAAAATTGAAAGGTTCCATTTACATCTCTCTTCACCTCCCTATAGAGATGTTTCTTTTCCATACTCTTCATCCTGGAGACCATTGGAATCTGATCATGATGAGTAATATGTGCAGGTGTCTCACTTATTTCTAGATGTGTTGGATTTTTCGTGTTTGACACACTGGATGCATCTACTTAATAACTACACTACCAAATCAGAAGGTTATGTTGTTTCATTTTCCTCGAAAATATACAACTTCTTCTCTATATGAGGAAACAAATCCTATATTTTCCTTTCTTCCAAAGATGTAGCCTGTAGCTGTAAACTGTGATTTACTATCCATTTTTTAATCTAGATAAGGTCGATTTGTTTCAATTGTTGGATGGTCATCCGGGCTTCCTCTATGCTTGTCTTAGAATTATGTTGATTTTTCACTATGTCAATCTACCCCAGGGCCTCAGAGATACTATCTTTTTCAATGTCAAGTAACCCTTTGTCGATTGAAGACAATGCTTCTTCACAAGATTTATTTACTTCCCTGGATAATCTTTTACTTTCAACCAGATTTTTTCTCCCATGCCTTCAACATTATGGTGCCTCAGGTTTTCTCAGAAAGAGACAATTGAGGGACCTCTACTGCATCATCTTTTGCTGTTATTAAAATGCCCTCCTAAAACTTAGCCTGAGATGTAGTGGCTTCTCTCTCCTTAATGTAAATGTTATTTAGAGAAAGTTCTACCACCCGATAGCATCTTTGAATGGTTTCCACTTTCGTAAATAGATCTTGTTGGGATAATTCCATCCTTTCGTGTACCTCCACTGCCTGAGCTTGGAAGGCTGTCATCTCCACTGTTGTAACTTTAGCTAAATCTATCTTGGCCTGAAGTTGTTTGATCAATTCTCCCCGTTGAATGGCCATTTCTCTATTGGCCTATGAATTTTTATGCATTTCATCAAGGAAAGTTTTAATTTGTTGAATCTATTGTCTGTCACTGGCTCTGACCTGTTCAAAATCCTTATTCATCTGTGTTCTTACCTCTTGTTATGTGATTTTCATATGGCTTTGCAATTTCCTTACTAACTAATCTCTCTGCTTCAGTTGCTCTACTATATTTTCTTTTGATTATTGATTGGTTGTGGCAAAGGAACCTAATGATCTCTCCATTTCCCTAGCAAAATCTATATCATCTAGGCCTTGTCCATCATACAGAATCCTCTACCTTTTTACTATTACACCATTTGTTTGATGTGTTTCCATTTTAACTATATCCCTCCTCTTCTTGCTGAAAAAGAAGTCAAAAGGAGGCTTTTAGTCAACTAAAATCAAAGTAAGGTCCTCTATAAATACGACTTCAACATTTGGATTCCCCTAGCTTGAATGTAAAGGAGTTAAAGACATAATAGGGTTACCTATTTTGGTGGACTGTTGTTTCCCTGTTATGCTGGTAGTTGGATTTTTTGGTGTGGACGGTGATGTATCTTGTCCCTTTTTTTTATCAAAGATTCAAATTGATCTTTTGCTTGATCACTTGGTGGATTCGACAATGCAGTATGCCCCTTGTGCATTAAAACTTTAGTTTTCTTTGGATTCCCTTGAGTATCTTGTTCGTTGGAACTCCATGTCTCCGAACCTTGAGTTGCAACTTCCTTTGTAGAGGGAGGTGTCTAAGGTTCTCCCTATAAGACCTTAGGAAAACTATTCCTTTGGTGTCTTTAGAAATTGTAGAACTCCGATAATTGATCTGGAGCCATAGTTCGAACTCTGCTCAAAACTTCTTGGTATGACCTTACTCCTTGAAATATTTCATCTTGTGGGGAAGCTTCATGCTCATATTTATTTATATTGTATAGATCCAATTGATTTCCCATGATTGTCTGGGGATCATGGTTCTTGAACTCAATATTAACTAGTTTAATGTATTCTAGGGATGCGGCCTCCACTTTCGAGTGGTCAAAATCTAACAACGAGAACATACCAACTTGCAGAGGGAAGGTTGACCATACATATTTTTGCACTGATTTTAATTATTTACTGATTACCCCTGTCATAGTTTGATATGCTACCTCTCAGCACACCAGCCGATCTGGTAGAAAATTTGTTAAATCATGTGGGGGAACTGAACACCCAAAAACCCTAATGTAGGAAAAATGTTCCTCAATATACCAGTCTTCTATTTTCCCTAGGTTGGCCATGATCCTGTCTGAAATCCTGGGAGGCGGGCAATTGTAGAGGGTGTTATTAATCGACATCACCACATAGTGGAATATTTCATAGAAGAAATATTTTTCTTTATCCTCCCACAGCCTAGAGTGATATTCATGTATGGTCTCAGCACTGGTCGGAGTCCATCTCCAACTCATCAAAGGGAATGACATCATAAAACAAATTGCATCCATAATGTATGCTAACATGTAGAAAGGGGAAGGTTTCCCTTTGGCCTTCAACGACTGATACTCTATGATCTCCTTGGCCAAATTGTCTTATAACATCTTGTCCCAATCGAAAGAAAAACCTTATGCTACTTCATCCATGACTGGTACCCATGGAAACAAGAAATGAGCAGATTCCTTCCTCCTAAAAAGTATACACAACATCATAGACACATAGATCATATCGGCGTCTAATATTGTTGTGGCATATATACCATGAGTGTCTTCTCTTAATTTATCAGAGTGTCCCCACCATTCCTTGATCAAGTCAGGCTAGCGATTTTCACATTGCGTGCATTCTACTTTTTCGAACTCCATTAGGAAAGCGAAATTGTAACTGTATTTGAAAACTGGGAATAATTTATACATTACCCATATATTCTCTAGTAGAAAAGACCTGAAAGCCACTTTCTATGAATTGCAGATGCTCCTGGTTGCAATTTCCACATTCTCCATAGCCCAACCTATCATGTCGTTGTATGGCATGAGTCTTGGCCACACGGCTATTTTTTTCATCTCTAATTGAGCTATATTGTTATTAGATAAATCGATATCGGATAAATTGGTAGGTGCAGACACTAATAGATCTCCCTAGATCCACCTCGATCTAGAACAAAACAGGACAGGACATGACTCTTTCCCTAAGTTGCGGTCATTGAATCTACTACTAAGAAGGAATGAGTGGCACACCTTTATATCTCTTCCTTAGGTCTCTGTTGTTCCCACTTTGCTCCGGTGCTCTTGTGAAATTAGGTCCAACACAACACAAACCATCCAAAGTGAAGATAGAAAAGTATATTCAATGTCAACCTATGCATATGATCAAGGAATTATGAAATAAAATAAGAGTGATTTTATGGGAAAGGGACATGCCGCTATATTATGTTAAATGAAAGTAGAAGATACAACTGGATCACCTTGATGTCGCAAGATTCATTTCAGTGACCCTTGGTTCCAACACACACACTTGTTCTACACTTGCATGAAGAAGATCCAATACAACTTGATAGACCAAATATAGTCTTCAAGCTTCTATCCAAGCAAAGTTCCTCACACAATTCTTTCACCAATTCTTCATTCAATCTTTCTTAACCTTTTCCATGAGAAACCTTTCAATATATAAGAGAAGGAGAGATGGTTAAATGGATGAGGATGATCCCACTAAATATGAGAAGTCAGTAGGATGCCAACCATGCGAATGCCAACTCATTTCTAGAAGATTCCCTTCTAGAACCTTCGTGACCTCTTCTCTTTTCCAATCTTTGAAACAGGTTCACACCCTATCTATAGAGAATATTGTGAATAATTCACACCCTAAGTTTGGGTTGCCAATGAGAATGAAGGATTTTTGCACCCTGTACTGTAGGCAGCCTGCGAACTCATCTTAAAAATGTGTTTTTTGGAAGAAGAAAACAATCACTTTTCTTAGGCAAAAATTCCTTGTGGGAGCCTGAATACATCACCTATAGAGACATCACCAGAGTGAACAAAATCATGTGTAATATAATGCCCCCAAAGTATGAGGCTGGAACTCATGATAGCCGAAATACTTTGTAAAATGTGTGTGTGTGTTAGAAACAAGGAGCACACCTAATCAGAAACCTGTAAACAACCAAGCATCTGCAAAATATAATACCAGTTCTGAGGTAGGCATTCCCATGCTTAGATCATAAATGAATGAAATCATAAACGTAGGTCATGACCACCAATCACACACCATGGATCCATGCCATCAAAATGCTACATAGCCACCAAGAATACATTGTGGATCTATGCCAAAAGACTTGAATTAGTGAGATCGGAAGA
>CBVK0100087841.1:0-14451 GCA_900067695.1 Picea abies
AGCTTGGGGGTGACTTGATGTTGAGATTTGGAGCAACAAGTCTATGGTTGGGTGGAACGTCCATCACAAGCAACTGGTTACATAATTGTTTATAAAAGATAAGTGTTTTATCTTGTTGTTGTGTTATTTAATGTGTTTAATTGTTGTGCATTAAATTTGTAATTGATTTTTGTTTTTTACATTATGCTATGTGAGATATTTACTGCATTCATGTGTGATTTTATCATGTTGTATATGCATCTAAATAATGGTAACAATTAGCATTTAAAATTTGGTTGGAATTCGTAGCTGATAAGTTACAGGAAAATAATTAGTTAGCAACAATTTTTTTGTTTAAAATTATTCCACACTGTAAATGACGTCAACTAGGATGGGGGACGTTACAATATGGTATTAGAGCCTATGGTTCAAACACCGGGCTTGTATGGCCTAAGACTAGTGTGAATTGGGAAAATTTGTTGCTGCAGATTTCGGTCTATGCCAATTTGGGGAAAGATGGTGAAAAAATTAGAGAGAAATCCCCAAATTCATGAGAAAGATTTGAGTTTAAATGAATCATAACTATTTAACAGGTTTAATGGAGTTGATCTGCAGAGTTGTAGAGCTAAATTTGACTTGGAATGGTCGAAGTTTGTGTTTTAAAGGCCGCTACAATGTTTTACAGAGTTGATGAATTGAAAACTGAGATCGCATTTGATCATGAGATGAACAACCCATATTCATTTTAATAAATTTAAAAATTCATAAAGTTTCATCCATTTGAAAGTTTGAGTAGATCAATGTCCGAGATTAGTTTTCGATGGTTGAGAAGTTGAATCAGATCGATGGTATAGATTAGTTTTGGAAGTTTGGGAGTTTTGGTTGATTGACTACCAAGATCATATTGGATGGGAGATCGACGGTCCAAATTCATCGGGGATTTGGCTGAAATTCTAAGTGTTAGAAATTCACCAAGAGAAATCGTTGATGACCGATGGTCTGGTCGGCCAAATTGGTGAAGAGTTTGGTTAATATAAAAGAGATATCCAACGAATGATGAATGATGGCCAGACATCGACAGAGTTGGACAAAGTTCATTAGATCAACGAATGATATCATTTTTGAATGGTAGATCGACGATCCAAATTCATTGGGAGTTTAACCAAAAATTTTCTAAGTGTTTTCATTCAACAATGGAAATCACCAATGGGCCAATGGTTGAGTGTCAACCGATTCTACAGATTATTGGAATCGAGCAAGAGAAATCACCAATGGGTTGATGGATGGGTGTTGACCAATTTGACGAAGTGTTTCGATCGAGCAAATAGAATTTGTCGATGGATAATGGGACGATGGTCTGGTGTCGGTTGAATTAGCAAGATGATCAATTCATCTAAGAGAAATAACTGATGACCAATGAAGAAAATAAGGGTGATGACATGTCATGCCATGTCAACAGTTGCTATGTCAGCCAAAGAAATGGTTGACGACCAATGGTTGATGGTCGGGGTTCAGACGGATTGGTAAGGTGTTCATCCGCTAACAAAATTCATTAAAGGAAAATGGTCAGGTCGGTTGGTTTAGCGATGTAGTGTGAATCAGTTGCCAAAGGAATGGGCCAATGTTTGACGGCCAGGTCGATAGTTTGGGAAAAGTATTGCACACATACAAAGGAAAGTGTTGATAAACCGATCGACGATGGATTTCAAATTGATGACTAATATCTGACCTATTTTGAGATCGATGACTCATATTTAAAGGGCTGTTATAACAATAAAACAATCAGTTTTATATGAGATTTTCCAAATTTTTCATATTTTTTAAGGTAATTAACATGCAGGGTGATTTTGAGGCCATAAAGCAGGGTGATTTTGAGGCCATAAACGAAGTTTTTAGCCAATTCAAACCCACAAAAACATATTGTATCAAGGTACACTATGTCTCTACATCTCAAATAAAAGAACTTAGAGAGAGCTATCCAATGAGCTACTTTGGGCACAAAACATAGCTTATATAAGAAAGTTACAACCAAAACAATTAAGATAAAATTTGGGCATCAAATTAGTTCCATAAGGAATAAATCCTTGCTTAGAAGTCTGTTTGGGGCTCAGGAGAAGTCCATGGAAATATTATGATCCATAGAAGACAACCATGGAGCTAGATTTGGAATCTAGGTATGTAAAAATATGAAGGAAGAAAAATATTCACTTATAAAATACATGAATAAATTTGGAAACATGGTCAAAACCTCTTCGGACCATAAATTTCAACTCAGAGTTCGGATTTGAGGAAACAAATAGTTGCTAGAAAGGTATTGAGGAGGAGAAGAAATATGTCCACCCAAAAGTTTTATTTGGGAATTACATTTTCTTAGAAAGTAATAAAGCATTTTATGTAGCAACAAGCGAGTGGAGAATTGCAGCATGTAAATGTTGTAACGTTTTACTCAGAACTCATAATGAGGCATGGGTACAACTATTTGAATTTTTTTTAAGAGAAGAATGCATCTAAGAAATCAGATTGTGAATTGGTGCATTTTTTTCTTCATAAATTGATGAGAAGAATAACTTGTAAACTAATTGATGAAATGTTTTATATATGCACGTTCTAACAATAATTATTACATGCACATTTCTTGCAAAATTAGAGATATAGGAAAGCAATTTTGGTTCTTATATGAGGAGTGGAGTTATGGAATATGCTTAGGGATATTACAACCATGAGGAAGATATTAGAGGTCTGAATGTCATCATGGGAAATGTTGAGACAAAGTCTAATGGAAGAAGTGACATGTATGATCTTGTCACTATGAGAAGCTTGCATAGAGACGTGTAGATCTATAGAGAAGATAATGAAAGGATTATGAAGGCTCGGGAAGAGATACTTCAAAGTTTGAATATGTTGCATAAAAAAGTCAAAAAATACTCTGGCACTAAGAAAGAAACTAGTGATATACAAGTGATAATGTCTAGATCCCAAAGAAAAAGGGATGATATGAAAATGATAGGAAATCAATAAGCATAAGTAGGTGCCATCATTCTCCAAGGTAATACACTAGAATAAATCATTCAAGTTCAGGTCCAGGGATCAACTTGAGTGCGTCTCCTATTATAATACGAAGAAGAAGGCTTGAGCAAGACATATGGCAAGGTGAACTCAAGAAAATTAAGCCACCAACTTTCAATGATGAGTGCAGAAAAGGAAAAGAGGTCAAGGCCTGGCTGTTGGAAATGAAAAAAATGTTTTCAGTTGCATGATTGCCCCTTAAAGGTAGAAGTTAGAATTCCCACCTACCACTTGAAAGGAAATGAAACCATATGGTGGGATCAACTTAAGAAAACCAAGCACCTTGATGAGAAGAGTATCTCATGGAAGCAGTTCAAAGGATACTTCCAAGACAAATATTTGTCCAAACACTATTATGAAAGGAAGATGAAAGAGTTCTTTGAACCCAAGTTGGGAAGCATGACAATGGATCGATATGAGAAACGATTCTTTGAATTGTTGACGTATGTTGAATTCATAAAGGATGAAAAGGTCAAAATCCAAAGGTTTCTAAGTGGGTCACCCTCTTTATATAGTGATAAGATTCAGTATAATAACCCAAAAAATTTGGAGGAAGCTATAAGGAGAGAAAAGTAGAGAAAGGTCAGTTTTCCAAAAGGCTTGGAATGACAAGATGAAGGGTAAAAATTATCAAAGATAGAAAGGTTTTAAGCCACCATTTTTCAAGAATAGTTCCCAAGAAAATCAGTGAGGCCAGTCAGCCCAAAAAGAACACAGGAACATAGATTCATTTGGGAAAATTTCAAGGAAGAAACCTGTACAATGTTGGGGATGTGATAGAAATCAATTATATAGGGACTTCCCTCACAAAGGAGAAAGAATGAGGACTATCCACAACATTCATTAGGTTGAAACAATAGAATACATGGGAGAAAACATGCCAAGGATTTATGCATCCTTGGACAACAAGTAAGAAAAATATCAATCCCCCATAATTGAAGTGGAAGGTAAGATTGATAACCAACCCATAGCAATTTAATTTGATTCTAGAGCTAGACATAGTTACATAAATGCTAAAATTGTTGAAATATTTCACTTGCAAAAGAATAAGCATAATAAATCTTGGTTAGTTAAGTTAGCCATAGGGGCCAAGAGAAAAATCAATGAGCTAGTTAAAGATTGTCCGATAGACATGAATGCACTCAACACAAAGATAGATGTGAACACCATTCTGTTGGGTTCATATGATTGTGTAATTAGCATGGATTGGTTGTAAAAACACCATGTTGTCCTAGACTGTTACAACAAGACAATCACATGTATTGATGAAGAAGTGGAACAAAGCAAAATTCAAGACATTCCAAGAGTTGTAGCTGTTAGAGAGATTTCATCTATGCAGTTGAAAAAGAGTTTCAGGAAGGGAGGTCAGATTTTTTGCAGCCTATATGGAAGAGGAAGCTAGAGATAAAGTGGGAAGTATTGAAGACCATCCAGTCTTAAGGGATTTTAAAGGTATTTTTAGAGAAATCTTAGGATTTCCACCAAAGAGAGACATTGATTTCTCTATTGATTTGGTGCTAGGAGATACACTAGTGTCCAAGACACCATACATAATAGTCACACTATAATTGAAAGAGTTGTAGATGCACCTTGAAGAGTTGTAAAATACGGGGTATATGTGCCCAAGTGTGTCACCTTGGGGAGACCTAGTTCTTTTTTTGAAGAAGAAATATGGAACCATAAGGCTATGTATTGATTTTAGACAACCAAATAAGGTCACAATAAAGAACAAATGTCCTTTTCCAAGGATTGATGATTTTTTTGATCAGCTGAAAGGTGCAGGAATCTTTTCCAAGATTGACTTGATATCAGGTTATCATCATGTGAGGGAAAAGGAAGAAGAAATCAACAAGACAACATTAATAACAATATATGGGAATTATGAGTTCACAATAGTGCCATATATATTATCAAATTCCCTAGTTGTTTTCATGTTCATGATGAATGGAGTGTTTAGGAAATACCTAGAAAAGTTTATAATTGTGTTCCTAGATGATATACTCATCTAATATAAGTCAGAGGAGGAACATGCGAAACATTTAAGAATGTTGTTGCAAGATTTAAGAGAGCATAAATTGTATGATAAGCTAAGTAAATGCATCTTTTATCAAAATAAGGTTCATTGCTTGGGGAATATCATTTAAATCGATGGGATACCAGTGGATCTAGAGAATATAGAGGCTATTAGAGGATGGATAGAGCCAAAGAATGTCATAGAGGTCATATCAATCATGGTTATTTCTGGTTATTACCGAAGATTCATAAAAGGATTCTCAAAGATTGCAAGCCTGATCACTTCTTTGCAAAAGAAGGGAGTGAAATTTGAATGGAATTCCAAGTGTAAAGATAGTTTTCAGTGTAAAGAAATTTTAACAAGTGTGCCAATCTTGAAGATTTCATATCTGGATGAATAGTTTTTTGTGTGCATTGATGCATTGAAGGAAGGGCTCAGTGGAGTTCTCAGTCAAAAATATCATGTGGTATGCTATGAGTACAAAAAACTAAAATAGCATGAGAGGAATTATGATACCCATGAATTGGAATTAGTGGCAATTGTACATGCATTGAAACTATGAAGAAATTACCTCATGGGGAATAAATTTAAACTAAAGACAAACCACTATGGTATGAAACAATTGTATGGACAACCAACATTAAATGCTAGACAAACTAGATGGATGGAATTTCTGAGTGAATATGACTTTGAAATTAAGTATATAAAGGGAAATGAAAATCAAGTTGCTGATGCACTCAACAAGAGATCTCATGAAGTGCATATTGTGACCATTAGCATGTATATGAATGATTTGAAAGATCAAATCATTGCATCAGTAAATTCATATCAACATTATCTACAAATAAAAGAAACATTACAAGAAGGTAAATTTCAACATAAATTTAATTATTATGAAATGAAAGAAGATGGAATTATCATGTTCAAAGGCAAGTTATATGTGCCAAATCCCATTGAGCTGAAAAATGCAGTGCTAAAGGAAATGCACAATGTGCCATATGTCGGGCACCCAGGATATTAGAAGGCAATTGCATGTATAAGAATCCAATACTTTTGGCTAGGAATGAAGAAATAAGTGACTAATTACATAGTCAAGTGTCTAGAGTGTCAAAAAGTAAAGACATAGCATAGATGTCCAGTGGGGTTATTACAACCATTACCCATTCTAGAATGGAAGTGAAAAGTTGTCACAATGGATTTTACTACAAAGTTGTTGATAATGGTGAAACAATATGATTCCATCATGGTGGTTGTGGATAAATTAATTAAGGAAACACATTTTATTCCAATGAATACTACACACAAGACAACACATATTGCAAAGATATACATGAAAGAAGTTGTCAGGTTACATAGAGTGCCAAGGGAAATTGTTCAGATAGAGACATAAAGTTTACTTCCAATTTTTTGAAAGGTTTGTTCAAAGGTTTTGGGAAAAATCTAGTACATCGACCCATAGTCACATGGGAAAAAAGAGAGGACTAATATAATATTTGAGGACATGCTTAAAATGTATGTGATGGACCAACCATCAAAATGGGAGGATTATATCCACTTAGTGGCATTTTCATACAATAATGGTTACCATGCCTCATTAAAAATGAGTTCATTTGAAACATTGTACGACATAAAGTGTAACACACTAGTGAGGTGGGATAGTCCAATAGACAGAGCAGTTGTTGGACCAGATTTATTAAAGGAAATGGAAGAAAAGATGACAAAGATTAAGTATAATTTAAAGGTTGCCAAGAATATGTAGAAGAATTATGCAGATAAGAATAGAGTGTTTAGATATTTCAAAGTGGGCAAACATGTGTTTTTGAAAGTGAAAGAAAAGATAAGTTCGCTGAGATTAGGAAGTTTCTCAAAGTTGGCAGAAAAATATTGTGGACCTTTTGAAATATTAGAAAAGATAGGGTCAGTTGCATACATGCTAGAATTGTATGCATCCATGAGAGTGTATAATGTATTTCATGTGTCATTATTAAAGAAATACATGCCTAACCCTAACCACATAATTGATTGGACTATGATCTAAATGGAGCACGAAGGGGATTTTAGGTGGAACTAATACACATTTTGGATTGAAAAGTTAAAGTGCTTAGGAACAAAGACATAGGGTCAGTAAAGGTTTAATGGAATTGCTACAGTCCTGAATATTCTACATGGGAGCATGAAGAAAACATGCCGGAGGAATACCTACAATTTTTTGTCAATTTTGAAGAAAACAAAATGCAAGGCTCCATTTTGAGCAACTAGAGTTCTAGAACCACATCTTAGAGTCCTATCCAACCTGTGTTAGGGGCCTTGATAAAATAATGGCACATTCCATGGGTTAGCCATGATAAACAAATGGTACATTCCTTGGGTTATCCCTGATAAATGAATGGTGCATTCCTTGGCTCAACAAGTTGAGATGAACAAGAGATTATGGTCGGAACTATTGCTGGAGTTTTAAAAATTGCAGAATTTGTTTTCTAAGTATTGCGATTTAAATTTTCATATATGTATATAGACATAGTGTGCACCAAGGACGGTGCACAATTTTATGGGAGGGGGAATGTAATGTCCCCACTATAATATCCAATTTAATTAATGTTTAATGTAGATATAATATGTGGTTATGACCAAACGATGTATATGCAAATTGTATTTCCAAGTTTTAATAATAAAATGTGATTCCAGTTGCTAAGGGGGACATGGACAAAGATGAGGGATGAATTAATCCATAAGTGAGAGGAGGGTCTAGGAGAAAGTCTAATAGAGGTCCAAGGGGGAATTACCCATGTCTATTAATTCCACCCACATTCCAGAATTTTATTATGGGAATTACCCATGTCTATTAATTCCACCCACATTCCAGAATTTTATTATGACTATGTATTAAATTCTATTTTCTGATTGAGTGTCCCCAAAGCTAATCATTGGATGCATGTAAGAGGAAGGGTGTGAGAAGTCACATCCCATAGTTATTGGGAACATTGGGGATGAGTACAATCATCTTGGGGAAGTGTGTGAGCCAATCAAGTGAGATAAAGGGAGGAGATTTGTATAGGCTTTTACAACAGATGGAGACAATCAATATTTTGACATGAACAACAAATAGAGAGAAAAAAATAGAGCTTGGAGATGAAAAATCCATGGAGGGAGAATTATATAGCATGATAGAGAATTTATGGAGCGTATTTGGGGCTGAAGACTAAATATCCAAGTTGTTAGGCCCAAGGAGTGAACACTTGTGTGAGTTGCACTATAACAAGTGTTTGTTGTTGTTGTTGGTAGTTTTCTTGGAAGTGATTTCCCTTGAGTTTCTCGACTGAGATATTCCTGGTTATCTGTGCTAGAGAGACCTTGATAAATTAATGGGATGCAATAGGGAATAATATCAGTGAAGGGGTATATTCCTTGGGTTGGGAAGGTTGAGAGGAAGAGAGCTGGTGGAAATTTGAGATAGCACGAGGATAATACTAGTGGGTTGTGGGATTTTTGAGATGTGAGTGGACAGTGAGAGACCACCCTATTTTGTGAATTAATAGATTTATATCGAGGGTGAATTGCTATTTATATTTGGAAAAATAAGTCTATGGTTGGGTGGAACATTCATCCTAAGAAATTGGTTGCACAATTGTTTATAAAAGATAAATGTTTTAACTTGTTGTTGTGTTATTTTATGTTTAATTGTTATGCATTAAATCTGTAATTGAAAACAATTTTACATGTTGTTGCGTGAGCTATTTAATGCATTCATGTGTGATTTTATCATGTTGTAGATGCATCTAAATAATGGTAGCAGTTAGTAGTTAAAATTTGGTTGGAATTCATAGCTAACAAGCTACAGGAAAATAATTAGTTAGCAACAATATTTTTTGTTTATGAGTATTCCGCACCGTAATGGACCTCAATTGGGCTAGGGGACATTACAAGATATTTCTTCGAAGCATTATAAATAAACCATAATATGAATTTTTTTTTTCTAGTTTGATTTTGAGCAGAAAGAAAATATTATCTTCTTGAAGCATTCATTCAAATATTGATTGTTCTTGTGATTTGATTGCATTTATTGGGATACAATGTAAAGTTAGGCATGAGGCGAGTCATTTGGGTTGATACGTACAGTTATATTTCTTGAGTTAAATATGGGAAAGACGCCAGTCATTTGGACTTCCATGTAAAAAAGAAATGTTCTATTGGTAGCAAAGTTGGCATAATTTTTTTTCTTTGCATTCACTTAGCTCAATTCTTTTATGAAAACATTTTTATTGAGGTTGTTAAATACCATGCTTTGGAGGTGAAGATAGAGTGTGTCCGATCCAACCTCTCATACATTATTTCATTTAATATGAAAAACATGGTACTGGGAAGAAAACCCAAATTCATTGCATCAATAAAAAACTTAGCCTAGTAGTAAAGATTACCTTTGTTGTTTGAAGAAAGTTGTAGGTGAATCATTGCCAAAAAATAATTGTTGGCTTGAGAATGTGAAACATTTTCTTAATATTGTTTATTGTATAAAGTTAATAATTTTTCTTAGGTTAGTTGTGGGTATGAATGGATAAGTGAAGAAATCCAATACTTTCTATCCACTAGGACTTGCTTTATTTCTCAATTCATGAGAATGATGTAACTATGGTGATGAATTGATGCCAAATGTGCTTACCAAATTATGACCCATTCACTTTTGTTTCAGGTGGTCTTCGTGTTGTAACTTTCTCTTTTATTCTTATTATTAATGGGCTATTGTGTGATTAGAATATTATGGAACAAAATGTCAATATAGCTTACTTGTTACCATTTCTTTATATGCACCTTTAATGTGAGCATAAAAGTGAATTCCATGAATAAGGTGTTAGGCTCTTAGGGTAGAAACCATCAAACTCCTTGGAGGTATGCTCTCTGCCATTATCCACTCTTAGTACTTTAATCTTCTTCTCTTTTTGGTTTTTAACTAGAGATTTGAACTCCAGAAACCTGCTAAAGACCTTGTCCCTGGTATTTAAGAAGTAGAAGCAAGTCTTGCAAGATAAATCATCAATAAAGGAAGCATAATAGATACTTTATGTTATTTATGCTACTAACATCAATCCACAAACATCTGAATGTACTAGGTCTAAAATCTCCTTAGAACTATGCTCATTTCTTGGGAAAGAAGCCTTGACATGCTTTCCAAGCGTGCACCCTATACATAGATCATGTTTCTCAATACTAAACTCTATAATACTTGTGACTATACCCCATAGAATAGTCAATGCCTTGTGATGCAGGTGCCCCATCCTCTTATGCCACAACTTGCACAAGTTGTCACTGTTATGCACCAAGTCTCAAATAGGTTCACCTTACATCCTATACAAATTAACTTCTCTAACCCCTATTACTTTAGTTGTATTTGGGATAGAATCCTTTGTCATGATGAGGAATTGCTGGTTCTTAAAATCAACTACAAATCCCTTATCCTCTTTATGAGACCTTGTAAAAACATGACATCGCCAAAATATAAATAATTATGTGACTTGTGTTGAAAATGAATAGTACTAATTCTTGCTACTAGTTACTTGGCATCATCACCAAACTCAACCTGTACTCCCGAGTCTTGATTTTTCAGACTAGAAAACAACGATTGGGATGATGTTGTATGTCTATATGCCTCACTATCCACATACCATGCATTCCTAGGAATCATCCTGGTAAAAAGGAAAGATACTAATGAGAAATCATTCTCAAACTTAGAAACAAACTTGTTCTTATGATTTTTTGCAGAGGTTTCTACCTACTTATGATGATACTTTCCTTTACCCTTCTTCTTATTTAGACACTGTGATGCAAAATCGTTGTGCTTATGATAACTAAAGAACTTGATTTTACTCAAGTCCTTATTTCTTATTTGTGAGGTTGAATCCTCACTCTTTTCCTTACCTTTGTTAGGTGTTTACCTCTACCCTTATTTGACTGACCAAATAAAGCTAGGTTCTCTTCATCATCCTTCTTATTGGCCTTTGATTCCATCCGAGTCTCCTCCTATATATAGTCATCCCAAAGCCTCTCAAAGTCAGGAATATTTTCCTGAGTGAAAATAACCTTGAAAAATGATTCCCACGAAGTTGAGAAACCATTTAGTGCCATGTTCACTAGCTCTGTATCTTCAGCCTTTTCCCCAAGTTGTTCATGAATCTATTTGATCTTCATAAGCTAACTGATGATCATGTTTGATCTCATCATCACTATGGATTTGAGTTTATTCCACAATACCATCTTCCTATTTATGTTTTGAATCTAGTAGAGACTAACCAAGGAATCAAACATATCCTTCGTTTTGTTCTTCTTAGATACACGAGGGATCATATGATCCTTTATGGCATCTAAAATCATCTACTTGGAATTCACTACCCTCTTTTTGTTAGCTACCAACTCCTATAGATCTGTAGGTGGAGTAGCAACATTCTTGACAATATCTGAGACTTGCAAGTTGATCATAAATCTATGTGATATTCATAAGGTAACTAATTATTATGTTTTATCTCATCATCACTATGGATATAAGTTTATTCTGCAATCTCATCTTCCTATTTATGTTTTGACTCTAGTAGAGACTAACCAAGGCATTTCCCCAACTATTTAAAGTTGATCATGAATCTGTGTGGTATTCGTAAGGTAACTGATGATTATGTCTGATCTCGTCATCAATATGGATCTGAGTTTCTTCTGTAATATCATCTTCCTATTTATATTCTATCTCTAGTAGAGACAAACCAAGGCATCAAACATCTCTTTCGTTTTTTTCTTCTCAGATACATGAGGGATCATATGATACTTGATGGAATCCAAGATCATCTACTTAGCCTTCACTAACTTCCTTTTGTGAGCTACCAACTCTTGTAGATCTATAGGTAGAGTATCAATGTTCTTGACAATATCCCATAGATCATTCTCTTGTAATAAGAGTGTAACCCTCACCTTCCATGATAAGAAATTTTAGGCACCATCCAATCTATTCTCAAACCTAAGGCTAGTTGATGCCACATTGATGCCATCTCTAAGATACACTACACAGACTCTCAAATACGAAAATGAAACTTTGAAACCCTCACACTGCTAGTCCTTCTTCCATATAGTTAATATATTGTTGCAAATCCTAAATAATCTCAATCAAGGAAATAAGCCTCTGATACCATGTGAAAATTTCCAAACCCCAGCTGACTAAAGTCCTTATAATCTCAATCAAACAAGTATATTGTTGAATTTAATTATTGCATAAATAAATTTCATGCCATCACATTAATAACACAATAATTGGAAATCAAATAGAGGAAGCATATAAATTAATTTCGTAGAAAACATGTAATTACTTCTTCAAAACTATATTTTCATTCCTTCAAAATACTTACAAGGAAACCTCCTCAAGATTCCCACAAAACAATATTGCACGGATACCAAAAAACCCCTCAAACTGAGCGAAACAACTTGCAGGGAGAGTATGACCAGTTGTACGACCTATCTGTACATACATCAATAAAATTCTGTCCACACAACTGTATGGATCCATACAACATTGTCTATATGACTGTATAGTACTGCGTGTTAATGAAAATGTCTCTTTCCTAGCTACCTTCTCTCTCTCCCTCTTTGTTGCTCGACCTAGTCAAGTGTTCATGTGTCATGGAAATCTCTATCTTGACCTATCTTTATAGTTTTAGCTGAGACTAAAAACCTAATCTATTTATGAGATTACTCATAGTCTAAGTCATGCATGCATGAAATACATTTTTTAGACCCAATTGATAAAAATAAGAGATTTACTTTTTAACTAAAGTGAATTTCAAAATAGAGTTACTTTAGTTTTCAAAAATATCTCTAATTATTTCTCTCACATTTACATGAAACGTATGCATAAGTTCCCTTCTAAGCTATATTTTTCAACATATTTATCCTAATCTAGTTGAAATATTTATGTTGAAGAGATGCAAGAATGAAAAGTCTTGGTTGGTCCAATTAGCCACTGGAACAAAGAGAAGAGTCAATGATATTGTCATATATTTCTCAGTAGATATGAATGGAGTTAGTACAAAATAAAATTTGAACATCATACCACTTGGTTCATATGATTGTTTTATTGGTATGGATTGGTTGGAAAAACATTATGATGTCCTAGATTTCTACAACAAAGTTGTCACATGCTTTGATGATGAATGGAACTTGAGAACAATTCAAGGTATTCTGAGGGAAGAATCAAATAGAAAAATCCCAGCCTCACAACAGAAAAGAAGATTTAAGAAAATATTTCAAATATATGCATCTCATATGGAAGAGGCTGCCAAAGATAAGGTGTCAAATCTTGAATATTGTTGTAATACCCCAAGTTGACCCCAATTCTAATTGAACATATAATATGGTGAGACATGTCACTTTAAGGCCATAGTTCCTATGTAGTAAATAGGTTAGTGAGATAGATGCTAAAAGGGCCTATAAGACTATCCTATGTATTATGTAATCACAATTAGATATTAATAAAATCACACCACTGTTGCAGACTGACTCGACAAAAGAGTAAGGGGAATAAACTCCACTAGAGAGGGGAAAAGGGGCTAAGCCTAGGGGGCTTAGTCCAAGGGAATGTTTTAATAATATTCCTAAAGTTACTTTATAGAATACATCTAGTTATCCCGAGTTCCCAAAGAAAGGGAACGAACCACCAAGTAGGTGAAAGAGAGGATTATGGGGTGAAAAGTGTCATCTCATGAACATGCAAATATATTAGGAAATATTAATGAAATTTCCCATTTTCACCATCATTATCCTCTCCAACTATAGGGGATTCCATCTATCATGCTCACGAGGGTGGAGAGGATGAGTCTTTGTTGCTACCATTCAAACCCTATTGCCATCACCATACCCATAGTGAGAAAGCCTTGGGGGTAGGTTTTTCTAATAAATAAGTTAAAGAGGTGAGTTGTCAGGCCCATGTCCTGCTCAAGAGTGTTGGGCTCTAAAGATGTCCTAAAATATAACCTCTATGCATCATACAAAGGTAGGCGCTGGCACAAGCGTTTTACTTGTTGCCTATGTAGGTTCTTACCTTCCATTTTCAATACCCATCCTTTTGAGATGAAACCCCTACAAAGGGACAACAATTGTAACAAAAGGAACAAAAATTGTTCCATTCTAATGAACATAACTACTTGCAAAAGGAACAACAATCATGACAAGGGAATGACAGTTGTTATATTGGGCCGAACTAATGCTGTATTAATTGAGTTGTAGTACTCGCCCAACTATTTAATTTGTCAATTCGAGGTTCATAAACTTACGAAGCACATGAAAAGTATATGAAAGATTGAAAAGAGACTAATATAATCTAATGTTTAAACTACAACTGAAATTGAATCATTAATCTAATGCAG
>CBVK0100087890.1:0-12910 GCA_900067695.1 Picea abies
AAGAGATGAAAGTAACTTTTCTCAGGAGAAATTTCTTATGAAGAGCCTGAGCACACCATCATCAATACATCATCATGATGACCAAAATCATGGGTAACATAATGCCCCCCAAATTATGAGGTTGGAACCAGTGACAACCGAAAGACTTTGTAAGATGCATGTGTGTGTCGGAAACCAGGAGCACACCTAATCGGAAACCTGCGAACAACCAAGCATCTGCAGAATATCATATATACCAATTCTAAGGTAGGCATTCCCATACTCAGATCATAGACTGATGACAATTATAGACCTGGGTCATGGCCACCAATCATACACTGTGGATCCATGCCATCAAAAAATAGCATAGCCACCAGGAATACACTATGGATCTATGCGAGAAATTTCAAATTAAGACGACATAGCCACGAGACATACACAGTGGATCTATGTGTTGCAAATTATACATACTCCATCACAACCTGGACAAAGGAGATGATATCCAGGGTCTTCAATTTCGTCGCCCAAAGTACGAATCTAACCATGTGATTACATGTGTTGAACTCGAACATGGCAGAAACCACTTGATTACCGGTCATTGATGAAACCGTTAACAAGTGCGAGGGAAATCACCATTGATGTTAATGACTCACAAGGTACTCTAGTACAATCCATCGAGTGTGAATGAATGAGTTGAATTCAAACATTCAATGGAATCTTTCGATCAGGGGTCAATGATGTAAACCCACTGTCGAAAGCGAGGAAACCTGCCATTGAGGCATGCAAGCTCCAAGGTACCAAAGAATTTCTAAGTCTTGATTTCGGATAATGAACTGAAGTCGATGGAACAAAACTCGTCACAGGAGGGCCTTGATGTATCCCCCATCAATGACATGAAATGAGTAACAGATTTTGAAGGTGAAACAGAGTATGATGTAAATTGAACTGGAAACAGGGAAGGCCGACACAGAGAGAATGGACAACTGCAGATGGCCGAATCAATATAGGTTTCAGATGGACATCTCTTGAACATATGAATGACACGATCAATTATTTGGCAGCATTAACTCAAAGACGACACAAGAAATGACCTTGTAACAAATCGAATGAGAGACAAACAGATTTCCCAAAATGGATTTAAATGATGAATAGGGGGTGTCATGTTCAAGAACGACACTTACTGCGAATCAATACGAAGATGAAAACATATCCTTTTTCCAAATTTTCCCCCACCATTTCTGGCGAGTACCTCTTTATTTTTATGCAAGCTTGAGGAGGATAACATATGCTTGTTGATGTAAGCTCATCCTTCGGATGAGTCCCTCGGAGTATGTTTAATGAACCCTGAGAAGGAGTGGTTCGGTCCCATTATGGGCCTGTCAATGTTGGTTTAACGAGTCCAAAGATAGAAAACTCGAAGGTTTTTCATGATTATAGAGTCTGGAATAACACTTAAAAGAGAACTCTCTCAGTTCCTTTTTCGTAAAATAGTCTAGATGAGACCGAAAAAGAGATAAATTATCGCTCACCAGATGCTTATTGCAGATACTTTATCGAGCGTGAAAATAGCAAGGTCGCTCGGCTATCTTTTCATTTTTAGAGAGTCTGAAAAGAGCTTAAAGAGGACTCCAGGGGGTTCCTTTTTCGTATAACCTTGTTGAGCCTGAAAAAGTGATAAAAGTATGCTCGATCGCGTTCTCATATATTTTCGAGTGCAAGAATGGACAAAGACCACGCTCGAGGTTTTATACAAAAACCCTAAAAAAAAATCAAAAACACGCGATGACAAAGAAAAACATGTCTGTATCCTTGTTTTTGACCATCGAAATCATTACACCTGCAAAAGGTTCACTCAAAATGACATTAGGGATTAGGGTTTAATCATAAAAAACCAAATGACATAGTAAAAGTAAATGAAAAGGAGTAAATACTCTTTTTACCACATCATTTTTACCTTTCCACTATTTGAACTCAAAAACCCCTCTTTTACCCTCAAAGTCCAACGTCAGATTGCGAGAGCTACGATCGTCCATTCAATGGGCCGTCAACGAAAGTAAGGTAGGCTCTTAGTCCTTAACACTTTCATGGTTTAAATTTGCAATTTCATTGGTTAAAATTTCATTTTCAAGTTGATTTTTGGAGCCCTAATTGCGTGCTACCATTCTCGCAGGCAGACTATACGGGACCTGCGAGAATGGGGCGTTCTCGTAGGTGAGCTTATGGAATCCTGCGAGGTTCTTGCACTGTGCACACAGGGCACCTGCGAGAACCGCAAAGCTTAAAATTTTAAAAAATTTTTACCCAATGAACAAGAACCAAATCATGAAAAAAGTTACTAATCTTCTTTTTGTGTTCCTTATGCAGATAATTGGCCATCAAAATGGTGCTTGAATGGCATGAAAGGGAACATGAAGAAGACAATGCAATGGCCAAAAATCATCCACCTACTATTGCTGCTTTGAGAGATTGTGGCCTCTTGAAGTACTTTCGCATCCCGGGCATGAGGGACCAAGTTAGACTATTAGAGTACCTGGTGCATATGTGGGACCTTGATCAACAGGTATTTCATGTGGGGGTCCACACACTGTCCTTAGATATTGAGGACATTTACTTTTTGAATGGATTGTCATGACGGGGGTACTATGTGAGCCTGACTGGTAGCAGAGGTGGTGGGCTGCAGATGGGTGAGTATTGTCATTTACATTGCGTTCCCAAGGCTGAGAGAAAGAAAGGAAAAGTAGCTATTTGGGGGGTACAAGATTTGACCCTCCGTACTATATTATTCACCATAGCTCAGATGGCTGGGAGTTCTGCTGCTCACATGGCGTTACAGAGTTACTTCCAGTATGCTATTGAGTGTACTGAGCCTTGGGTGTTCAACTGGGAAGATGCTGTGCTTCATAGCATAAAAAGACAATTGACCAAATGCAAACGAGGTGACCTGAAGCAATTCGGGTATAGATATTTTTTGGTGTTCTTCTTCCTTGAGCGGGTCCCATTACTGAGGCTATAGGTGGAGTGGAATTTACCGACTCCCAGGGGTCCAAGGATGCTGAGATGGTGTCAGCTCATGGTCCGGCATGTAGCATGACCGATCATCAAATATGATGATACTTTCTTTGACTGGCTTCAACCATAGATGTTGATGGTTGACGAATATGCTTATGCCGGGTTGGATTTCCAAGGAGATACAGATTTAGTACTGCAAGAGGATGCTCAGTGGGGGGACCTTGGTAAGAAGTACACACATTTTTCTCTTTTGAAATGTTTTGTGAATTTTTATCATATTCAAATGTTTTTGTTTTATACGTTCGTCCAAAGACTAATACAAAATCGTTTGTTGATATCACAGATGTTGGACCTTATAGACCTCCTGGTACTTCTCCCATTCAGTGGCGAGGAGAGGTAGTGGAAGCGCCACAATATGCTGAGGATTATCAAGTGG
Source organism: Picea abies (assembly GCA_900067695.1). Taxonomy (NCBI): domain Eukaryota; kingdom Viridiplantae; phylum Streptophyta; class Pinopsida; order Pinales; family Pinaceae; genus Picea; species Picea abies. The sequence continues at coordinate 3,425 of CBVK0100087890.1, forward strand.
TGGAACAAAATCTAGAGGGCTTAACCGCAGATATTCTAGACATGACTTTGGAAGAGATTCCACGATGCGATCAACGTCATACTGTAGAAGTATCGGGGTCCATGAGTCGACTGCTCCGTAGGGTTGCTTCAGCAGTCGTGTGTTACCGTGAACTTCATCCATGACGTCACTTTGTAGAATCTATGAGCTTTAGATTTTGACATTTTGGTCTTCGGACAAACTTTTTGTAAAAACTCTTTTGATCGTTATATATACTGACGGCTTCTATCGGTTTACCTTATATTGTGTGAATATTGATGTGATTGATTTATAAATGATTCAAATGTATGTCCAATACATAATTGGCCAATGCATCTGTTAATGTATTTAGACATCTAGGAATATGTTGATATTCAATGTGATCAAAATAACGTTCCAAAAGTTGAATTCGCAAATACACCCGTAACAAAGTAGGACTTAGAATAGACATTACTTAACTGTAGTAATACAAGCTGCGAATCAAGTCGCACAACCAAATGACGAATTTCGAGCGAGATAGCATCGACCAATAATTCAATAATGACGCTATACTCTGCAATGTTGTTGGTCGCATGGCCGAGGCACACACTTCATACGGAGACAAGTTTGTTTGTAGGGGCGTAAATTGCCCACGTAGCAGAAGCAAGGTTCTGAGTACTACGGCTAGCGCCATCAATGAAGCAAACATAGGGTAGCGAAGAATATGACATCTGGAAATCAAACACAACATCACATAAGGGTAGAGACCAGATAAAGACAAAAGCAAGCTATAGTAACACACAAAAAGTATGATACAATAAAAATACAAGTACTAGTGCACGGATGATTTTATGCATAGTACTTCTTCAAGTACAACCCATTCCTAGGCTCACTCAAAGGGATACCATCGTAATCTACTAAATCATAAGCTCTTTTTTCCAAAACTCGTCGAATGATATAAGGACCTCACCACATGGGTTTGAATTTCCTGGCTCCTAACATATCTCGATCCTGTTCATAGAGAAGAACAAGATCTCCTTTGGAGAAAACACGAGGCTTTACATGCTTGTCATATTGGGCCTTGACATGCTTCTTCTGGGCTTCTATTACTAGGGTGGCATCACATCGAGTTTCGTCTAATTGCATAAGATACAATAGACGTTCTTCCTCAGCAGAAGTATTGGGTAGGAGTTCAACAACTAGTTTTAAAGAGGGTATCTCGCATTCGATAGGGAGAATGTCTTCCACACCATAGACTAACCGAAAAGGTGTAAACCTAGTAGAGAACTTGACAGATGTCTGGCAAGCCCACAATGCTGAAAACAACATTGTGTGCCAACTTGTTTTATGAATCCCTATCATCCATCGGAGCATAGTTATGAGAACTTTGTTAATCGCTTCAACTTGGCTATTGGCTTGTGGATAGTAGGGCGTTGAGTTATCATGGAGAAGACCCAACTTTTTAGTAAGTTCAGACATCATAAAATTCCTAAAGTGGCTACCGTGATCAGTGACGATAGCTTGGGGAACACCAAAATGAGCTATGACGTGATTAAAAAGGATCAATGTTGTGGTCTTTCCAGTGTTGTCAAATGTCGGCATCGCCTCGACCCATTTCGTAAAGTAATCAACAGCTACAATGATGTAACCATGCCCCCAGACCGAGTGAGGGTGACATGTCATGAAATCAATGCCCCATTTCGCAAAGGGACCAACTGAGACCACAGCGTGAAGAGGAGTGGGATGTGACCGGATCTTGTTATTATAGGTCTGGCAGGTATGGCATTTCTGAACGACGATGATGCAGTTGTTAAACAAAGAAGGCCAAAAATACCCTGCTCGTAGGATCTTCTGGGCAGTAGCATACCCAGACATATGACCACCACATGCTCCAGAATGGAAGTCATTCAGAGCTTTCTCGGCCTTGTCAAACGTTAGACAATGTCGAAAAACAGAGTCAATCCCCCGACGATAAAGAGTATCCCCAAGGATAATGTATTGACGAACTTGATAGCGTATTCGACATCGTTTCGTACTGGAAAAATTTGGCTGGAAAGTCTAGGTTTGGAGATAGATAATGATATCCCCATACCAAAGATCATCAGTGCCAATAAGGAAAAGAGATTCATCGGGTAATGAATCGATGACTACATGTTCCGTTGCTGAATGAGGAAAATCGCATATCAACTCAGCAAAAACTAAGGACTTCTTGGACTTAGCGCAGTTGAATTCCAAGTCAAACTCCTGGAGTATCACAATCCATTTGGAGTATTTTCCCCCCAACAATTGACGTGTCAAAATATGTCGCATAGGGTTGCAATGGGAAATCACCGTAGTCTTGCGTGAGAGGATATAGTGGCAGAAGCATTGGACGGCTTGAACGGCAGCCAAGGCCAGTTTTTCGACATGTTGATACTTGATTTCAGTTGGTGTGAGACTTCGACTCAAGTAGTAAATAACATGTTCATTGTGAGCATCATCCTCTTGGACGAGAACCATGCCAGTAGTGTACTCCGAGGCAACAAGATAAAGGAAATAATCGCGACTGTAATCAGGGGGAAAGAGAAGCAGAGCTTGTGCTAGGGAAAACTTCAAAGCGTCAAAAGAATTGTTAGAAATGGTATCCCAGACGAACTCTTAATCCTTCTTTGATAGCCGCGTAAAGTCACGAGTTATCTCGGCGTAATTTGGGATAAAATGACGAAGAAAGTTTGCTTTCCCCTGCAAACTTTGCAACTGGAAAAGTGTAGAAGGAGGAGGGAGATTAAGGATTGCCTCAACCTTTAAAGGATCCACTCGGATCCCTTGACGCGAAATGATAAAACCTAGAAGACGACCAGATTCTACATAGAAAACGCACTTATGAGGATTTAAACGGATACGGTAGAACCAACAGCGAACGAAAATGGCCTGGAGGTGGGTAGGGTGATCGACTCTACGCATAGAATGAGTGGGTAAATCATCCAAATATGTTTGAATGATATGCTTGATATCATGAAAAGCATAAGACATAGCGCGTTGAAAAGTGGCGCCAACGTTCTTGAGACCGAAAGGAAGTTTCCGATAGGCAAAATTACCCCAAGGACAAATAAAGCTAGTCTTATGTTGATCCTCGGGAACAATGTTGATTTGATTATATCCGGAGAAACCATCCATGAGAGAGAAGATTTCACTTCTGGCGCAGTCATCGACAATCTGGTCGACGAAGGGGGTAGGAAAGTTGTCTTTTGGACAAGCTTTATTGATATCCCTATAATCAACACATACACGAATCGTACCTTGTTTCTTGTCAATCGGGACAAGATTGGAAACCCAGTCTGTGAGAGCCACTGGATAAATAAAGCCAACTTTCAGAAGTTTCTCGACTTCAATTTTGATAGCAGCCGCTTTACGTGGGTGAACTGGATGAAGGAGTTACTGGATGGGTTTAGCGTCAGGATATGTCTTAATTTCATGTATCACAATTTCAGGGTCGATACCTGGCATTTCTTCATAACTCCAGGCGAAGATGTCACGAAACTCTTTGAACATGGATGTATAGGTGATGATTTCTTCAGGGGAACATGAAACTCCAATATGAACGTTTTCGACGATTCTAGGTTTGATGGATATGTCAATGGGAATCATGGGTGAGATATTGCTTAAGTTCCCTTCAACAAACACATCGTGTGTAGACTCGGGAATGGTCTAGATGACGACAATGGTCGAGGGGGTTAAAATCCGTTGGTAGTTCTCAAGAGTATATTTCTCCAGAAAGAGGATGGAATGATGATGCCCATCGTCCCAAGGGGTGTCTTCCATGACGGACATGATCATCTTGTCAGTGGGAAAAATAACACGAAAAGGATTGGGATACAACTCATAAAGAGAGGGGGTAGAAGGTGTTGCCGATTGAATGGCCTGATAGGCAGATTCAATTGGACTTAATGGCATTTTGTCGCCGAAATGAAGATGATCTCCAGGGTTAGGGACTATCCAAGGGTCGTGAAACGTAGGAAGTTTGTGAGGCAAAGTGGAGATCATATTGATGGAATCAACAGACGGGCGTGGAACATCAGACAGTGGAATGGGGAAAGTACCCATTAACGAAGAGTCCTTGAGAAGGCCTACACCGACGTACTCATACCCCAGCGGGGTTTTAGCAATAAACAATACGTTTCCAGTACGAGTATCGGAATTGAAGAAGGTGAGTTGATCGATGGTAACAACCTTACCTTGGTGTGGGAAACATAACACACGGAAAAGGGTCGACACAACTGCGTGCATGGAATCGATCCAGCTGCGTCCAAGCAGAAGATTATAATCAAGGGGAGCGTCAAAGACTTCCAGTTCAACTTGGACCGTTTTACCGTCTAACGTGATAAGCAACGACGGAAGAACACCGTAGGGATTAAAACTGAAGCCATTGAAGGATTTAAGAGTGTTATGGGATTCATTCAAAGAAGGAGAGCCAATGGATTTCGAGCAAGCGAGAGACATGACGCACGTCGAGGCACCCTCGTCAATAACGGTTCGGCAAATGTTCTTGTCAGAGACAACAACTTGTATCTAGAATGCCAGTTGAGGGGGTAAGCTTGGAATATGATCTTCCAAGTCAAAGATTATTAAATTCATGTCCATCGGGTCAATTCCACCGATATATTTCAACAGTGCCTTCCGTTGTGTAGGACAAGTTTGAAGGACTTCAAGGGCTGACATCACAGAAGGTGCTTGGGACAGATCTTCAACAATGCTGTAGTTTTGGGCCGCACGAGCATGAGGATTGAAAGCCGATTTTTGAACGATGCCTTTAGGGGGGGTCGCATAACTGTGTCGAGGCTCGATCGTTCGAGATGAAGAGGACCATTGGTAGGTGGAGTCATGGGAGAGGGTTGTACCAAGGAAGGGGGTAAATCGTCAACCTTCTCCTTAGAGGGAGAATAATCTTTGGCTTGAGTAGTGAGCACAACATTGTTCTTCATAGAATCACCAGTACACATCAAAACATAGGAGGTAGTAGAAGATGAGGGTTGGTCATGGATGACCAACTGAGCCTGTTGTTGAGACGGGAAGGGTTGGGATAAGACAGCCGGTGCAGGTGGTTTCGGGGCTCCCTGAAGGAACTTAGTGACCTCGACATGTCGTGGAAAATCCTTCATGTAGTGATCATCACTACAGATAAGGCAAGGGTATCATGGTTTGCGCTTATCCCGATCATCAATAGGGGTAGTTTTGGTTTGCTCTACTTGAGAATTATTTTTTCCCTCCTTATTCTTACCTCTCCCCTTTTTAGATTTATTTTTACTGGCCGGGGTAGATTGAACGACATTTACCTTAGAAGTCTTGCTGGTGAGAGGGGCATGAGACAGATCATTTTGAACATTAGAAGAAGAATATTTAGGGTTTGTGCTTGAAGTGGAATGTGATTGGGTTTGGGTAGTACCGATCACACTGTTAGTTGCATGCGAGGCAACAGGAGTAGTTGAAGTGCTGGAAGAATTAGGACGAGGTAATTCAGGTAATAAATCGTAAAGGGTTCCTGTTTGTGAATAAACGAGGTTAAGATATTGAGCACGACTTATAGCCTACTCTTCGGTGACTACGTCACCCATGGAAATGTCCTTACTGATTTCGTTCACAAATGATTTTGTAAACCATTCTGCCAGTAACTGATCAGGGAGCTCAAGTTTAATGAGACGTCATCTCCTTCGCCACTCATGGATGTGATCTGATATATGAGTGCCTTTAGTCTGTTTGAAGGAATTCAAAATCTCGGTGCCTGTGTCATAACAGATCGATAACTGGTAATGCGTAAGGAAAGCCATAGCTAGGGTGTTGAAGTCAGAGAAGAAACCACGTTGTAATTCGATATACCACTTCGCAGAAGAACCAGTAAGGGTTCGTTGAAAAAGACGTAAATGAATAGAGTCATCCATCAACGAGTTGGATGAGCACCATAAGTGAAAAGTCATAACATGATTGTTTGGGTCCTCTCCCACTTTTCCATCGAATTTAGGGATGTCCAAAGGAAGCTTGGTTGGTATAGCAGGCCATTGGTAAGAGTGAAGAATAGGATCATTTAAAATCTTTGACAAATCTGGAAGATCCAAAGTGGCGAGAAAGGGTAACTGTCGATTCACCTGTGGGTACTGGTGGCTTTGGGGAGGAAGCCCTATCGGCAAACCAGTAGGACCATAGGCAGTTTGCATATAATGTGAAGACCTAGGCATATTCGGTGGTGGTTGAAGAGGATAGTAGCTCAGAGGAGTATGCCCGGAAACAAGGGGCTTGAGTTTGAGCATTCGCCCCCCAAATGGGATTAAACGAACCTGGATATGGTTGGCCCATACTCTTGGGTGTTATGGATGCAGCTGGAAACTGCTGCCCCCCAATCGATTGAGGAGGATTTTGTATCAATTGATTCCAATACTGGGCCAAAGATGGAGGTATGTGTTTCCCATAAGGTGGGGTTTCCCCTCCCATTGAATGTGGTGTGCCAATCGAGGGCAATGTTCCAATTGGAATTTTCCAACTGAGAGGGGGTTGAGTTATACTACCTTGATGAGACTGTCCACCAACCGGAAACTGATAAGTTGGAGTGAATGATGGAATAGTGCCACTAGGATTAGGATTTCCAGTAGAAGACGAAGAAGGTCCTCCAAAAGGAAATTGAGGGAGTGTTGGAACAAAACTGGGAAGAAAGTGCCCAGAAGAAGAAGGACCACTAGGAGAGCCGGATGGAGTTTGCGCAGAAGTGGGAATGGAAGCATTCAACGCACGGTATCTAGGTGGTAGTGTCGGAGTGACGTTGGGCGTTCGTGGTGTATTGATGGGAGAAAGACTAACTGTAGGAAACCCAGTTGGAACACTCGTAGTAGCTGTAAAATGGGCCATTTCGGCAGGGACATTAAAGTGATAAGTGATATTCAATGATACTGTCTCTGGACTAGAGATTTCAGAAATCACAGGTGGATTGATTTCAGAAATCACAGGGGAACCTAGACCAAAAAGGTCTCGTCGGAAAACACTTGTAGACCAAAAAATATCTTGGCCTTCTATACTGGGAAAAGGTCCAACTGGTGATCCAGAAGATGTAACAACTAGTTCTCCGGAATAATTCAGTCGCATAAACGGTCGCTCGGAATCAGAGTGAAGGAGAAATTCCTCTCGAGTATTAGTAATCCGAAAGTGTTCTAGAGAATCAGTTCATTCCACTTGTGGTGTGGTGAAGACTGGGACTTCACTCTGCCGAGGAGAGCCTCCAGGTGTGCTTGTGGGCAAGGGTTGAGGACCTTCCAGATGCTCTGGAGATAAACCTTGCATTCTACGTGAACGACGTGGAGGAGCTATTGTAAATGAACGACAGAATTTGCGAAGAAAATCCTATGGTCAACTTCGAGAAACAAACAACAAGCGCTAGTAAACAAAATCTAGGAAGCAACACCAAGAAAACAAGAGCTTCTAATTTCAAAGCCACTAGTTGGTGATGAAATCCAACATCGCAACAATGAGACGAGAAGGGGCTGGGCTAGGGTGGAAAATTTATGCTGACGACCTGCTTAACAAACTTACACCTTGGTGAAATCTCCCACACATAATCGTGGGTATACCCTCCAAGGAGCCCGAGTGAGTTTGGTCAACGTCAATTCCAGGTACCGTGAAGACTTTCCCCTTCACAGTCACCTCAGGTAAGAACCTAGAAAGATAGGCCACTAAGGTCACCACCAACAACAATAAATCCTGGGGGAACAGTCGACAGTCCGATTCACACGCAAGGGCAGGGTATCTAGCCCGAAATCAACTCAAAAGGCTTCCACTCATCATTGCGGGTATACCTCCAAGTGATCCTCGTAATACGTGCAATCTCTACACTGATAACAACAAAGCAGGGTGAGTAACTATGCTAATATCAATGCGACCTCGTGCTTGATCCTTCTGTGAGAAGGGCTTCCCAAGACAGGATGTTGCAAATGGAATTTAACACTCCCTATCACAAGATGCTATTGTGTGTTTTGAGCTTTTGTAGAGTGTATCTCTCTTCCTACTCCAAAGTGCTAGCCTAGCTAAATGTTGGTGTAATAGAGCCCTAGAAAAGAGTTACTAGATAAATTTTATGATTACGCAGTGTTGTTAAGAGCTGTTGTTTACTCAAAGGAAACGAAAGTGAAACTTATGTTGTATGATTCTGACCCAACCATGCATGGATGAGAATGAAATGTATCACTTTGCATTCAATGAATCCTATGTATGGGAGAGAGAAAGTTTGTCCAGATCAACCGGGAACTACAATGCAAAATTTCCTTTAAAATGCAAATGCAATCAATCACATATCAACAACAATTCTCTATTGTGTCTTTTTCAATAACTTCAACAAATGATTTTCAATGTTTTTGGAAAATGAAAATGATTTTTTGAAAGAAAAACTTTTGTTCACTTTTCAAAAAGGACCCACACTATGATAGTAAGAGTACTGAAAATAAAATACCAATAAACAAGCAATGACAAACCCAATCAACTCTTTCAATGAAAACAAAAATAAAGAGAAAACCAATATAGTCTTTTTAAGTGCACAAGAAAAAATGATCTTTCAAACAATAATCAAATGATAAAGACCAAGAAACCTCAACTTTCAACCAATCATCGGTTCTTAACTAATCACACACACTCAGATCTCAAAATCAGAGAGTATGGTTATGCCAAGAAAGTCAATAAACGAAAGTCAAGACCAAAGTGACAAAAAGATCCTTGAAATCCTAAGACTATTCATGCACACAAACTAAGACAAGAAAAACATCAATCAATGGTCCAAGAAACTCTTATGAGGCAACTAAACTGATCTTGGTAGTTGAAGATGCCAAAAATCAAATCCAAATTTTTGAAAAAATGAGTTCGCAGGCTGGCAATACTACATAGTGCGAGAATCACTGATTCTCGCAGGCGACCCTTGAGCAGGGTGTGAGAACCTCGCACTGAATCCTAAAGGCAGAGTGCGAACCCTACCTATTCTCGCAGGCTGCAGTGAAGTGCAGTGCGAGAATGTCTGAACATAGTCAAAATTTTGGAAAATGAAGCAAAATTTGAAAAAGCCTTTGGACCTAGAGGGACTATCAGGATATCCTGAAGACTCAGAGATTGATTGAACAAGAGAAAAGTAAAACTAGAGAAAATGACCATAGAAAAACACCAAAAGCCACAAAGAAAATGGGATGATCCCCAGTTGAGTCGCCAATTTTATTATCGGACTAATCGGTAGGTGCGAACACTAATAGATCTCTCTAGATCCACCTGGATCTAGAACAGAACAGGACGGGACATGACTCTTTCCCTAAGTTTTGACCATTGAATCAACTAGTAGAAAGGAACAAGTAACATACCTTTATATCGCTTCCTAGGGTCTCTGTTGCTCCTACTTCGCTCTAGTGCTCTTGTGAGGTCAAGACCAAGACAACACAAACCAACCAAAGTGAAGATAGCACAATATATTCAACTATCAACCTATGTGTATGATCA
>CBVK0100087903.1:0-11370 GCA_900067695.1 Picea abies
AAACCCTAGAAGACAAGTCGGCCTAGAAGAATAAATAATATTATAATATTATCTTCCAGAAAGACAAGTCGACTCCACAGGAAAAATATAAACAAGAAATATAATTACTAGAAAGTCAGTTCAACCCAGCCATAAAAGTCATTCGATAGATTAATATAAATAGAGGATGTTTTAGCTCATTTGTACAACCAGTCAGAGCGCAAGTCTTGTGGAGAGCTGTAGTTGCAGCTTCAACTATAGGTGTAAGGAGGAATAAGGGTGTGTGGTCATCTCTTGGTCTTGGTCTCTCTCTAAGTGATATTCTTGGTAAAACTCTTGGTGATATTCTTGGTAATACTCTTGGTGATATTCTTGTTAAGTATGGCCCAAGTTTGAGAGAGTAGTGTAGATGCAGCTGCTGCAGTTGTGTATGGTACTTGTTCTTTGGATATGGATACTCTCTCTCTTGTGTGCTACCCTTGGAGAAGTAGCGTTGTACTTGTATTGCATTTAGTAGCTAGGGTTTATCTGTTGGTTCTAGTATGTATTTCCAGAATAATTCTGTCAAAGGTTAAGGTGCTCAGGGGTGGCTTCGTTCCTATGGATGGGTGACAATAGAGATATTTTCTATGGTGAAAACAGGCACATCAATTATTTTAATAGGTTATGGGTCCACACTATCTTCAGACAGTCTAACCACTGGAAGGTAGATTGGGAATTTCATTATCAATCTCGTTATAATACGAGTTGCAGTAAGGTTTTGTAGCGGCAAAAAACCCTAACCCATTTGTTTGGGCACCTAAAGTGAAGAATTTGGCTTACTATACCTGTGTTATTTTTCACCGTGTCTCTGTGTTAATTTCATAAATATGTGGTTTCCTTTCGTTCCGTTCATAAATCCGGATCAATTGTTGGTTCTTGTGTAACAATGAGGTCCTTCTCTTCTCGGTAGTCTTGTAGGATTGTACCAAGGCTTTCTCCTGAAGTTAACCTGCTAGTTCTTGTGTAACAACATGGTCCTCTTCTTGTGCTTGCATTGATTCTTTGTCCTATTCTTCCTCTATTGGTGTTGTTGTACCATTAGAGTGACTGGGCTTTGCTGGTTCTTGTGTGACAACATGGCAATTGGATTTTGTGGCAGTGGGATGGGTGTTATTTTCTAGCTCAACAAGGTGACTGGCTTCTACAGGTTCGATAGGGAGAGTTTCCTCTGTGAGTTCAACAATATGACTACCCTATGTGACAATAGGGTGGGTGTGTTCTACTGGTTTAACAAGGAGACTTTCCTTTGTTGTTGCAACAAGGTGGATGTCTTTTGTTGGCTTAATAGGTTGGTTGGCCTATGAGATGACATGGTGATTGCCTACTACTGGTGTAGCAGGGTGACTCTCATCTACTGCTTTTGTGGAAATGGTTTCTACTACCTCGACGGGTTATCCTACCCTACCCAACTTCATTTCTTTCCTAAGATCATCCCCTAACAATTTCAAAGAGGTCTAAAGCCTCTTGTTCTTCTTCTCAAGCACCCACTACTTTCTTCAAAGTGATGAATACAAGGGCACAAGAAAATGGGTACTTACTCCTTTAGCTTTGCTGCTTTTGGTCGAGTATGGGGAAAAATGGCCTAGTTTTCTCTTGGAGTCGCAAATGCTTCATCGCTTATGTAGACCTCCATAATTGCAGCAAGGCCTTCTCTTAGGTTTTCCTTGTTGGTTCTTGTGTAAAAACAAGGTTTTTTGCCCCTATTTAATCATCAGGCCTAGGCTCGACAAAGTCTTTTCCATGCCCCATCGTGTCTTATGCTTCAACTATTTCTTCTACCTATTCCACCCCTGCTGGTTCTTGTGTAACATAAGGGGTTTTCCTTTTCTAGTTGGTGACACTGCCTCTTGCCCTTTTCTTCTTTCGGGACATCAGATGTGTTTCTCTCTTTCTTCTCCTTGGAAGTCTTTTGGTCACATGTTTTCTCCTCATGACCTCTATGTCACTATCATGGTCATTTTCATCTTGCTAAGGAGTCTTAGTAGAACCCTCGGGAGCTTCTTTTTCAATGGTTGTAGTTTCGGGAGTTGTATCATTTTTAGCCTCCTGAGTTGCAACAATTACAACATCGAGAGTTGCAACAACCACGACCTGTAAAATTGCAATGGCCTTAGATTTTTGAGTTGCAACATCACTATCTCATGGAGTATTTTCAGCAGCTACTACTCTTTTGGGTGGCATTACGATAGTGGATGGTTCTTGTGCCACCTTGCTCCATGTACTGCTTTCCCTTTTCACAACATGTTCCACCAGAAGTTTGATTAATTCATGGTGTGAGAGGGATTATTGAGGGTGGACAAATTTTTGTGCCTATTTGGCCATGGTTTGCAACATCCTCCAAAGAAAAAAAAACATCTTTACTAGCCTAGCATGTCACAGGTGGTCCAATAAACATATGTGCTATAGGTATATGGCCCCATAGCATCTCTCACAAGTGATGTATCACTGCATGACAATGGAAATGTCTTGCCATGGGATGATAAATGAAGTCCTGTCAAACCCCATGCCTTTATTGACCAAGGACTCCCATGGTTTTAGGAAGTGCTCAAGAATTTTAGGCTTGGGCCTCCATCGACAATACCATCGTTTTCCTGTTCGATGAATGTTGGCCACTTTTGTGATTACATCATCTATTACTTGCACAACTACCCCTTCTACCTCTGTCGTTGTTTCCTTGAAATTGATGGCGAATTCCAATGCCACATTACCTTCATACCCTCAAAACCTATTTAGGTATTCCAACCAACTTCCCTACTGGAAAATTTCCATAATGTTCATGTATGCCTCTAGCAAGAGGGTCTTTATGGGATCTTTGTGTTTGAGTGAGCCCCCCATTTTCCTGCTCAGAACTCAACTAAATGTAGTTGCAACTTGGTATGATTGGTTCATAGGGTGGCGAGTTCGAAGTATGAATGGGAATGGTGGTGGGATTGGGTAATTTTGTTACATTTTGGGTAATTATGAGTGTGTGACTATGTTTAAGTGATGTGATTAGGTCACAATTATTCCAATTCATTTCTTACTCATTACACAAATCAAAATATGTACCTTCTGAATTACTGTTCCTTGTAGTGATTGAAAATACCTTTGTCGAGTTGTCGTGTCAGTCATCGAGAGTTGTAATAATTGTTTGAGTGGTAACATCAGTGCTTTCGAGTTCCAGTAGCATCCTGAATTGCAACAACGTGAAGAGTTGTAGTAGTTGTCAGGCTTGCAGCAGTGTTCCGAAGTTGCGTAAATATGTAGAGTTGCAACAATGGGTAGAGATGTAGCAACAACCTAGAGTTGCAACACAATTTGAAGTTGAAACAATACGAAGAGTTGAAACAATACGAAGAGTTGAAACAATAAGTAGATTTGTAGTAATGTTTGGATTTTCAACAACATAATTTACACCAACGATGCATGGAGTCATAGCAATGCTCTAAAGTAGAAACAATGTGTGGGATAGGACTGTAGCTAAAAATGGTATCTTAGCAGGAGTCATCTTCACTCAAATTGGTTTTGGTACTTTAGTAGTGGAGTTTTAGTGTCGATATGAAGAATTGCAGCGCAAGGGGTTGCAACAACAAGAGTTGTGACAATAGGAGTCACAACAATAGGAGTTGCAACAACAGGAGTTGCAGCAACAGGAGTTGCAACAACATGAGTTGCAGCAACAGGAGTTGCAACAATAGGAGTCGCAACAACAGGAGTTGCAGCAACAGGAGTTGTAACAACATGAGTTGTAGTAACAAGAGTTGCATCATCCTAAGTTGCAGCAATAAAATTTTTCTCCCATGCATATCCTAAAAAACACTTTATTAAAAAGAACAAGACTTTATTAAAAACTTTATTAGAAGGATTCTAACATAACCATCACAAAACCGTGAAGTGCCCCCATTTTTTTTAAGCATTTCATGTGGCAACATGGGTTGGTTTTCAAAAAACATTCCTCCAGGAATTCCCCTAAGGATTTTCATACATGGTTATTTTTTTTGAACAGGAATAAAATCATTCAACAGGGGTTCACCCCTTGTTAACAATCTCTAGGTCATTGTTGAGCCATCCACTAGTGATTTTCTTCAAAAAGGCTTCCTTGGATAGAGGTTTATGATACAATCGGAGCCTGTGTTCGTTTTCCATCAGAGGGGTTATTTCTTCATAAATGTTGTGAAGTTTTATGGCTCCATTGTCATATACAATATCGATCTCATAAGGCACAGGCCATCGAGTGCGAAACTTCCCTCTGAAATATTTGAACCTGGAGTCAAATAACAAGGCCTAATATCCAACTTTGAATTTCTTCTTCTTAATGAAATTGTCATTCCACTGAGCTCTCTGATGTTATATTGTGGATGTGTGGTGCAAAGCATCTTGATGAAGTTCATCCATTTCATTGATCATGAGGAGTCTCTACTTTTAAGCTTTAGTTAAGTCCATTCCAAGTTGTACAACTGTTCTAAGTGTTTGAATCTCTATTTCAATTGGAAATAATAATCTTTTACTATCCACCAATTCATATGGGGTGTATCCAGTAGTAGTCCTCCAGGCTGTCTGGTAGGCCCATAGAGCTTCAGGTAGTCTGCCAGTCTATTCCTTGAGGTGTAGTCTGACATTCTTGGTGATGATGTCCTCAAGAATTTTGTCTGGCCTTTCTACCTATCCATTGGCCTGTAGGTGATATGACACAATAACCTTGTGTTTGGTATTGTATTTATCCATCAAGTCTCCAATGAGTCTTGAAGTGAATTGAGTCCCTCCATTGGTAACTATTTCTCGAGGTATCCTGAATTTGGTGAAGATTTCTTCAAGAAGAAATCCTACTACTGCTTGTTCTGTCATAGTCGAGAGTGCCTTGGCTTCCATCCATTTTGTAACATAATCTGTACATACTTGGTCATTTTATTTTAGACACTAGTTGTTTATGTATGATGTTCAATTCCATCTTATACTTCTAAGTATGATTTTGGTCCTCACCTTCATAGTGGTTTGAAAAGAGGCATTCTTGTTGTAACTCAGAAAAGATTTTATTAATAAAAATATGTTTTTTCTCAATTGAGACTTGTGTATCTTTGATTTTCATAGTGTTATATTCTTTATTTCATTCATTTTAATTCTTGTAATCATTTACATATAAACTTTTTACATTTTTTTAAAGCTGAAACAAACAACTTTAAAATAACATCATGTTCAATAACATATTTCTTAAGGGCCAATTTATATTTTTGCATAGGTTATAAACCCAGGGTAACATTCTTGCATATCTTTCCTTATCCTAGTAAGATTAAAAAATGTTTTAGTGAGGAATTTCCATTCCTTGCTTCAACACACTTCATCAGAAAACTCATTCATGATCGTGTTATTGAAGTGTTATTTTTCCCTGTAGAAGATCAAGCTGGAGACATTTTCACAAAGTCTCTTACATAAGTGAAGTTTTCCAAACTTGGATCTATGTTAGGAGTTCAAGAATTTTTCTTTAAGGGGGGATAAACTCTAATGCCTCCTTCCTTCTCCTATTGTGTCGCCTTTGTAACTCCTTCAATCTTATCCCAAGTTGTTCTTAAGGGGGGATGTTAGGATATTTAGACACTTAGGAGTTAGTTAAGATGAAATTTGTCTAATGTGTCATTAGGTAAAAGTGTGCTTCTTTAGTATGCATTAGTATGCGTTTGTAGTTAGGATATCTGACGATCATGATATGTTCCTCTAGCTTTTGTTAGCTAAAACCCATCTGCAACTGCCTCTGCTTTCTCTTCTCCTTGACCTGTATGATCTCTAGATGGAATTCCTTCTCCACCTATCCAAGATATTAATCATATCTTTCATGATCCAAACCTCTCTGCATCAACACTTGGACAAAATATCTTCACCCAATTAGTGAGATCTCCTCTCTCTTGTGTAAGCAAAATTCCTTCTTTGCTTCTTTGTGTAAAATTCCCACCTTGGTATCTCACCAAAATTATGACCTTGGTATCTCACCAAAAAGTTTCTTCTCCTTTACCCTAGCCTTGCTTTTATAAGATTGAGTTATAAACTAACCCTAATATCCAAAGTGATTGACGACTGAGATTACTTCTCACCTCACTAGAGATCAATGACTATTATTTACATGCTAATTACTTTTAGCATTTTCCTTAAACAAAAACCAACTCACTAATAAAATAAATTTACTTTAATAATTACATTAACTAAATTAAAGTCTCACACTTAGAAGGATTTCGACTCCACAAGTTATACACATGGAAATATGGAAGTACCTGTCCAATGCTACATGCATCAACACTCCCTCTTAGCAAGGAAGGTACTTCTCCCACTTGGTGTTGGCTCTATCTTCGCTACCAGATATGCTACCATGACTGCTCTCCAATCCACCTGATTGGCTACTCCCTATGACATGAAATCTATCCCTGTCATCTCACTCGGACCTATCTTTGAAGACTTCCCTTATATCATGCTCCTATAAGCCTCTTTCTCCTGAGCATCCTGCATGGTCATCTCATACCATGACTCCTCCTTGACAAACTTGGAAGGTTTCTCCTTCCAACCTAAACTTGAAGGATGAATCCCTCTGAGTATCTCAACGTTTGGAGCTACTTGCTCCTTTTTCTTTTTCACTCTTCTTCTTAACACTTCTTGCATAGGCTGGCCCTTTAACATATACAAGTTTCTCTCTCTAACTCCTAAAACAACTGTTGTGTGTGAGCTATATCCTTTGGGTTTGATCAACTCATTTCCATCCTAGAATTCTATGTCAAATCCCTTCTTCTCAATTAATCAGACCGAGAGCACACTCCTCTTGGGTTCTGGAACCCATAACATGTATGTCACTCTCACCAAACCTCCTGAATCCATTCAAAATGACATTGTTCTATATCCCTTTACTACATGCTTGGTCCCCATCCAATTTCCACTCGCATCTTCGAGTCAGACTCTATGAATCTCTCAAAAAACTCTTGTTCTCTTGTCATATGACATGTGTCTTTACCATCTATTAGCCATGCACTAGCTGATATGGTGGCCAAGGAAGTCCAATAATCAAGTAAGAACTTTGTTTGTTCAAACTTCTTGCAAAACTCATCCATTTGAGTCTTTGTTGACACAACTACCTATGGTTGTGTTTCATTTCCTCCCTTCTTCCTATTTGAACATTGACCTTCAATGCCAAAACTTGTGACATGCAAAACACTTCACTTTGTTCATGTCCTTCTTTCCATCTTGAGAGGTCGACTCTCCACTGGAAATATTTTTGAACTTGCCCTTCTTTTCCTTGTTGGCAAGAGCAAGGTTCTCATCATTCTTGTGTCGACCTCCATTTAGATATTTATCCTATAGTTGTTCCTGAATGAATTCATCCCACAACCTTGAAAAATTAGGGAGCATTTTTGGTGCCACGATTCCTTTTATGAATGATGTCCACTCCTTCCTGAAGCCTTTAAGTTTCATTCTCACCAAATATGAATCAACCATTGTCTCCCAAACTGCATCCAATTCATATCGAACCTATCGGATTAGGGTGAGATAACTTTTCACTGTATCTGATCCTGTCATCTTTGTGTCTCTAAGATTCTCTCTTAACACTATCTTGCAATTCTTTTTCTTTCTCTGAAAAGAAATCTTTAGAGCCTCTCGCATTTCCCTAGTAGTTGTCTTTCCTAATAAATGAAGGATCAAGTGATCCTTCAATTCATCTAGAATGATGTGCATGAATTTCACACCCTTCTAATTATGGATGACTAGTTTTGCTGCATGAGTTGGAGGATTTATATGAGTAGTAGAAAATTCCCAGATCCTATTATCTATCAAAACCAATATGATCCTCTCCTTCCAAGAACTGTAGTTGCAAACCCCATCCAACCTATCCTAAAATCACAACCCATTTTCCATATCCAATATCTAATCTGATAACACTCTACTGAAGTTGCCCCTGTACTGTCCTATACATCCCTGTACACACTTGTCACCACTGCCTGTACTGTCCTATACATCCCTGTACACACTTGTCACCACTGCATCCCATGTATGTACCCACCTTACCTTACTTATTACCATGTATGTACGCACCCGTGCTTATTGCACCCTGCATATACATTCTTGTATCTAAAGGGGCCCGCGTATGTATGCGTCTATTACTTCTGTGACCTGTGTATAACTCCATAAACCTGCAAAATCCTAGTTGTTCCTTAGTACTGTTGTTTCCCTGAAATTTGTCCTTCGATTTCTTCCTATTGGTTATAGATATGACAAGATCTCTTTGCAGATCTGATAGATATTCCTTCTAATTCTATGGATCTAAGATACAACTTCCTCTCAGAGCATGCACTCTGATACCATGTTTATTTTTACCCCTTAACCCAACACACGATAGTTAATTCCAAACAAATCACTTATTGAATTAAACCACAACTGAGTAATCAACTAAACATGCAACAATCACTTATTGAATTAAACCACAACTGAGTAATCAACTAAACATGCAACAAAGTCATAAATAAGGAAACTAAAATATCGCACACAAAACATAAATATTTTCAGGTAGAAACCCCTAGAAAAACCTTGGAGGGAAAACCAGTACTTGGATGCTTTATTATGGTTAAATCGCGGCTCCCTTAACAAGGATAATGGCCCGCTAAGAGAAAATACAACTATAGAAAAGAATGTAAAAGTTTGTTGTATCGTATGGCCCTAGAACAACATTATTTTCAAGGTGTACACGCCTTCCCTTTGTCACGTCCGCGTATACGCACCTGTATCCATTGGTTCCCACATACAAGTAAGATAGCTTATGTACGATGCTATGCTTTCCTATAGCTTCTATCATTTGAAACCCACCTATGACTTCCTCTGCTCTCTCTTCTCCTTGACCTATATGATATCTAGATGGAATTACTTCTCCACTCTCTCTTCTCCTTGACCTATATGATATCTAGATGGAATTACTTCTCCACCTATCCAATATATTAAATCATAGTCCTTCGTGATCCAACCCTCTTTGCATGAACACTTGGACAAATTCTCTTCACCTAATCAGTGAGATATCCTCACTCTTCTATAAGAAAAGTTCCTTATTTGATTCTACACTCTCATCTGATTCCACACTAGCAAAAGTGCTTCTTTGCTTCTTTATGTAAAAGTCCCACCTTGGTATCTCACCAAAATTTCGACCTTGGTATCTCACCAGAAAGTGTCTTCTCCTTTACCCTATCCTCGCTTTTAGAAGATTGAGTTATAACCTAACCCTAATCTCCAAAATGATTGATGGTTGATGTTGGTTAGTGTCCCTTCATGCTACCACTCTTGGGCTGACCCAGGTTCAGGTATACTATGGTTTCCAACAAAACCCCTCTAAAACTATCAGCCCCTTTGGTAAACTAGAAGGCAACACAATACATAAGGTGCACTGCGCAGTATCACCTGAGATAGTTCTTATGGGTGGTTGCAACGCTCAGGTGCTTGGAGCTTGGGAATGAGTGGGGATTTGGGATTAAGCTCTGTTATCTTCATTTGTTTAATCTAACATTCAACTTATCTTTATTAATCTGCCATTCTTATTCATGCATGTGAAATAACAGATCTAACTAAGCCATTCATGCATTCGTCTAACATATAATCATTAAAAAAAAAGGAGATACACAACATTCAATCTCATAACACATTATCTACTGTGGTTCACCCCTCCTGGGCTACGTCCACAAATATTTGGCTGCTTTTCTATTTTATTATAGCGTTTCCAAAGCTACAACACCTTGCACTTTACAATTCCCTATCTATGGGTCGAGATCTACAATGAGGCGGACTAGATCACACCAGGCTCCTCAGCTTGTGATAGATCTACAATGAGGCGGACTAGATCACACCAGGCTCCTCAGCTTGTGATCTAACCCTCAATAGCCACCCTTATTTCCTCTCCTCATCTCAACAACTTACAAAAAAGATCGGACTTACAGTCATTGTCTCCTTGAACGACACATAAAAAATACTCAACCAAAAAGTAACCATATTCTGACATGAAAAACCAACCATAACAGAGGAACCTCCCCCCCTAGACCTCCTAGGTACCTACTTATACATATTTATAGCTTACTAGCCATTACATTCTCTTACCAAAACCCTAACCCTATCATGTCTAGGTATTTTTTCATGCGCACCTCAGATGCTTTCCTCTTCTACATGCACGTCTGTCTTGCACGTGTTGCTTCTCCTGCATGCACATCTGCCTTACACATGCTTCTTTTCCTACATGTGCATCTTCTCTCCGCATGCTGCTTCTTTTGCCAGCTATATCTATCCCACATCGTGATTTTTCTCCCGAACTGGTCCTGCGCCCAAGAGGCCCCTAACACCGATATTGTGACTCATCCTGAGTCACTGACTAACTCCAGTGTCTGTCACTGCTTGTGCCAGTGCTTCGTACATATCTACTATCTGTTGGCACTGCTCCTAAGACTGACTGCTCTTTGTTGACATGGATTTTCTCCCGAACTGGTCCTGCGCCCAAGAGGCCCCTAACACCGATATTGTGACTCATCCTGAGTCACTGACTAACTCCAGTGTCTGTCACTGCTTGTGCCAGTGCTTCGTACATATCTACTATCTGTTGGCACTGCTCCTAAGACTGACTGCTCTTTGTTGACATGGATTTGAACACATGCATAGTGACTAGTGGTTGTAATATCTCTCCCCCTCCAAGCCTATCTGTTCTAGGCATGCTTTCATTGCATCAATTTCCATGACCAATTGTTCTTCCTTTTCATATAGGGGCTCCAACTGAGCCTGCCATGTGATATTCTATGCCTACACTGCTTTTTCTTTTGCTTGAAGGTTCTTCATTTCTATGAGAGTCTTGATCTTTTCTAGCAGGGACATTGTCCTCTATCGTTGCTTGACATCTGCCATTGTTGCGTGAAATTTGTCTTCCTTTCCTTGCAGCTCTTGTAGGCTCCCATCCTCTAACAGTTGTGTCCATAGTTGGCTGCTCTTTTCCAACAGTTCTTCCACTCTATGTATGTTATGCGCAATGTTTTATGCAACTTCTTTCACATATTTCTCTCTTTGCACTCAGATTGTTGGGGGAGTCATAGGTATTGCATGCTCCTCCATTTCCTTGATATGCTCTTTATATTGTGCCAATGCCTATGCTATTTTCCTCATCTTCTCTTCAGAATATGCTTCTTTCGGTTCTGCGTTATTAGGGATGGCTTGAAATAATCCACTTATCTATCTCTCCATCGCCTCCACTCTTTGTTGTGCTAGATTTCTCTCCCTCCCTTCCTGTCTATGTGCCTCCTTCAGTGAGGTGTTGTTGTTATCGGGCTAATCCTTAAGTGCAGACACAAATCGATCCCCCTAGATCCACCTAGATCTAGAACA
>CBVK0100087963.1:0-13697 GCA_900067695.1 Picea abies
GTTAAAATGGTCAAAATATGGTTAGAAATGGTTTTGGAAAAAAAAGGGGGTGGTCAAGGGCCTAGCCCTTGACCTTGCCAACACCGAGGCCCCCTTGGTATTAAAAACCATATCATAAATCCAACATATATAAACCATATCATAGTTCAAATGTGATATATATAAACCATATCATATGTTTAAAACATATCACATGGCACGCCGAAACATATTTTAAAACCATTCAAATATGATATAAATCGCACGCATATAGTAAACCATATCATAAATATAAACTATATCACAAAGCGCGCAACTATATATCAAATATGATATGTATTACACCAAAAATCGTGCGCAAAAACCATAGTATATAAACCATGTTATATAACAAATCGCGCCAAGGAGGGGAAGCCCGTGGGTTTGACCCCGGGACTTCCGCCCCCATAACAACCACAAGCTACCAATGCGCCACCGACATAGCAAGTGGCAAGGAATGGCGCATTAACCTTAAAAAGTGCACCAATGTGGGGGATTTCGAAGGGTGCGTGGGCCATAGCTCGCGCCCCCTAAAACTATTGTTTTTTTAATATTTAAATGGAGCATGGGCAGTCATCCCGAGGAGGGAGAATGAGTTTTTATGCAGGTAGAGACAGGCACGCATCTCGAGGTGATGTTTCACAGTGATCGAAGTGAATTTGCACGTAGCCCGAGGTGGTATTTGCACACAGTTCGAGGTGGTACAGAATTGACACGCATCCTGAGGTCGTATGCACTGTACAATCAGGGACTGTACAATCAAGGGTAGAATGGGAATAGTGCCAAAAAGGGCATTCAGAGTCCAGTTTCAAAAATATATCGAGTTTATACTCAAAAATCTTGATTTTTCGCAAGGATTTCAGATCCAGCGTCAGTTTTTGCATTCAGACATCCATACAGAAAAGTTCTCACAGAACCTTCCGGATAAACAGAAAGGTATCCATGTTTATACTTAAGAGTCTCAAAATTTCATCTTGCAGCTGTTGTTGAAGTATGTTACTGTATATGACAAACAGAACTCAAAAGTCACTTTGTAAGCATTTGAATACTTAATCTATCGGCCTTCCCATTTGGAAAGTGGCCCGGAGAGGTAGCCAGGAAGTATGGTGAACTCCGTTACCAATTCTTGTTCTTAGATAGTATGCTTACATGTTTATGTGTTGATGAATGTCCTTTAATTTTGCATTCATAAATATGGTTAACAATTAAGAAATTCACATGCAAGTAATGGTTAAAGATCAAGTAAAAATTTCAGATCATCCAGGATAGCAGAGGCTTCAAGTCATGATGAGTGATTGTTTGGGTTAGTGATTGGAGTAGATCAATAGTTCTATGTTTAAATTTTTGAGCTAATGGCGTTTTTAAATCATTCTCACAAGCTGGTGCTAAAACACGGTGTTTCAACACCCTGTTTCCCATTGTTCATTGCTTGTGTGTTTCTACGCACAAGTGTCATTCTGAACAATGATAAAGCCCACCCATCCATGACCCTCCGGGATAGCAGAGGCTTCAGGTCATGACGAGTGATTGTTTGGGTTAGTGAATCAATGATTGGAGTAGATCAGTAGTTTTGTATATTGTGTATGCCAAAGTGATTTATTTTTAGATAAGTATTGTTAGTTTTATAACTTGTTGAGAATAATTGAGTTCTTAAAATTGATATATCTCTTAGTTTTTGTTGACTTTCCAAATGTATGACTAATTTAATATTATTTTTCTCATGCAAGTTTCACTTTTGGTTTCCAAATCGATTTGAAATTCTAATTGTGAAAATTTCAGTGAGATGTCAAACAACAAACATGGAAAGAAAACATCAAAACAGATGGATGTATTTTCTTACTTTCAAAAGCCTCAATCCAAGAACCCAGATTCTCTTCATGATTCAAGCTCTTTTGAGAAACCCATCAGTGAAAGTCAAAGAGATGTCAACTCTTCTAAGAATGCATTTAATATTCATATAATAGATGATGAAACAGGTTCCTCTAGTGATCAAATTGAGATGCTTTCACCAGAAATTAACAATAACAATGTTGAAGGTTTTTCCTTGGAAGGAAACACACACCATTCACAATCATGGAAAAGGAAAAAAGGCCAATGGGACATAGGGAGACAATTCCAATCGGATTGGGCCTCAAAATTTCCATTTATTGAACCAATACCTCCAACAAATGAGAAAGAGGCTTCACAAGAGGTTATATGCATTATATGTAGTTGGAAACTTGGAAAGACAGTAAAATTGCAAATGAAGTTAGATACAATAGAGAAGCATGCAGTAAAGGTGTATGATAAGGAAATTGTAAATGGCGAGGAGAAATCTATTATCAAATGGAAATCTTATGAGGAATGTCGACATGTCAAATATGAAGATGAATATAATAAATACTTAATCAGTAAGAGAAAACTCGAGGCAAGTGGAGGAACCATCACATCTCTATTTGGAAAGACGATGGAAAGAAATTTGTTATCCAAGACGATGCAATTAAGCATTGTATTTCACATCTTATCTAGAGGTTGTCCTATGATAGATTTTCAAAATTACAAGAACTTTATATCTTTTATTGAAGTGTTAAATTTTCCATCTTCTCATTGGTCAGTAACGAGTGGTTGGGAATGGGAAAAATATCTAGCTCAAGTAGAAAAGGATGATTTGAAAGAGAATATTGAAAATGCTAGGCTTTTTTCATTGTCTTTGGATGAAGTTACAGCTATTGATAATACTTCATGAATCTGCATGAGCATTTATATGGTTAATGATCATGTTAGGCATTCATATTTACTTGGGATTCATAAAATGAGGGAGAATTCTACAACTCAAAATATTTATGAACTTGTCATCAAGACTTTGAAGGAAATTGGTGGTATGGATCATTTAGTGATTGCAAAAAAGTTGGTATGTGTTGGAGCATATGGAGCAGTAGTCATGCAAGGGCAAAGGAATGGCCTTTGTGTCAAACTACAACTATCAACTTCACCATTTATTATTCATTGTATGGCTCATAGAATGAATCTTGCATTTAAAATAATAAGCAATTTTCCATTGGTTTCAAAAGTTGAAGATCTTGTACATGAAACTCATGCATACTTTTGTCGTAGTCCCAAGCAATTTAAAGAGTTTCAACAATTTGTTGAGGGTTTTACAGATGGAAAAAATCTACTAAAATATGTTGATACAAGATGGTCTCATTGAATGGACCAGCTCAAATACTATTTAGTGAGTACCAACCCTTAGTAGGGGTGATGTATGAACATCGCTTCAATGTAGACAAAGCTCAAGATCTTCTCTTTTGATTAACTGATATAGAGACATTATTAACATTGGCCGGAATTCTTCCTATGCTTTATGAAATGAATGTCCTTGTAAAAATGTCTCATAGCCACACAATGTATATTGCAGAATACATACATACAAGAAAATTAGCATGTCTTCAATTGGATAAAATGCCAAAGTCTTTCATAGGTCCAGCATTTAAAGGTTGGACTACTATCATCGATATAGAAAACATTGAAAATTATTTGAAGTTTGATGGAAAAGGAATACTATGTATGGCAGTGTGTGGGTATATGATTCCATTTCATTATGTTAGGAATATGGGATGAATCACTGAAGAGTGCCATGTGTCAAGAAACCAATTCAACAATGTTGTGATTTCAGTGAAGCGCAACTTGATAGAAATTGCAAAAACACTAGCATCTGAGATAAGGGAACGATTTCCTCGAGAGGAATTATTGGAGGCCATGTCTGTGATATACCCTCAATATTGGAACCCTGAACACAATAGAGAGGCTAAAAGAGTTGACTTTTTAGCAAAATTAAAAAATTTAGTGCACCAATTTGGCAAGAATCGCAATGTACAAGGAGAAGAGATTGAAGGCATATTAGATTCATCAAAGTTGTATCAACAAGCCAATCTCTTTGGTCAAACAATGTTAGCTCAATATTGTGATTTGGAGGAACCTCTAGAACATGGTGCAATAACAAGATTATGGACTAAATTAGGTGAAAGCCAATACCTAGAAGAAAACATGTAAGCATATTTCAAATTAGCAGATTTATGTCAAACCGTGATTTTGGGATCGATGGAGGATGAGAGTATGTTTAGTGCACTATCATTCTTGAAGTCAAAGTTGAGGAACAAGTTTGATAAACATATCGATACATGTTTAAGATTATATGTAACAAAGTATGACATAAACAAATTTCCATTTGATAGAGCACTAGCTCTTTGGCGATCAGATTGTGATAGAAGGAGAGAATACAACACAACAAATTCCTCTAATGAACTTGATATGGAAGATAATATTTTGGAGGTAATAATAGTTCATCTATGGAGTTTCCTGCTCATAATATAGAAAATGAGGGTCGACATATTGATGTGATCTGAGATATTAATATACCCCAAGATGCTATCTAAACCAATACACATTCGGGGACTCTTATTTTGAATTACAGGTTCCAGAATCCATTGATGATTGGAGTTGTAGAAATAATGAATGGAATGGCACATGTGATGTGATTCTTGTTAGTTTATTGACTTAATTGTTCCTCTATTTTTGGATTACATTGGAAAAAGGTAATTCTTTATGGGAGCAAGATTACCATCTGTAAATTTGAGATTGCATTTAAGGTAAAAATAGGTTCTATATTTTGTATTAAATAGTGTAACATTGAAGCTACATTTATTTGATCCAAGATATTTTAAGTTTGATGGTTTGATAGTTAACTAAGACATTCTATTTTTCCTATCTGTGACAGGAAATGAAGCTGGCATTTGATGAAGTTGAGACCTATCTCTTCACATAGATAGTGTCCTAGTATTAAAGGCTAAATAACTAATTACCATGACTTTACATGTAGCCTCTCAATAAAAAAATTATGAATCATTGAAATGATTTGTAATCTAGTCTGGTTATTTCAAAGGCAATCAAGCACAGTAAAAAGAATTAATCACTAACAGAAATTCAGTTGAACATTGCCGCTTCTTATTAAGAGATTAAATTGCCAGATACAATGTTAATTCTCTAATGCTCAGTGGAAAAACAAGGAATAGCACCCAACATCTCCCCCCAATTGCACCATTGCATGTCCCCATGCAACTTCAAAGTTCACTCACTCAGAATCGGAGTCTGAGTCAGGGCATGAACTTTTCCAATGCAAATTAGAAATATTGTATGATGATGCAACATTCTCTTCTAAATTCCTGTAGCCCCTAGAATAAATCACTTCTACCCAACATTCCCTTTCAGTCTTCTTAGTCAATTTGTACTTATGCTGATACTTCTTTGTTGGAAGCCAAATAAGAGGGAAATGAAATTTAAGCCCCAACCATTGTGGACCACAAGTCTGAATGCACTCAATATAGCTAGGAACCCGAGACAGAGCATACGTAAAATTGTCATGATTGTAGGGATCCTTGGTCCTCAAGGCCATAGAGGATGCTTCCCATATAAATCTTCTACCCTCCAGTGCAAACAATTTCTAATAATTAATTGTTTTAACACAAGAATCTATGACAAACCTTTGAAGGTCTGTCACTTTTCTAGTCCTGTAAGATGAAGAGAGTATATGTCTGTGTATATTAAAAACAGTAACATGAGTACGAGGTTCACCCCTAATCCATAATGTTGCTTCTCTTTCATTCTTCTAGATTGTGTGGAAGGCATTCCACCATTTTGCCTGATTTTTCAGAAAAGAAGTGAAGGCTCTCAGCTGCACATCTCCTACATAGGGAATGGGATTAAATTTTATATCCAACAGGCAAGCCTATTCATGCAAATAAAGCTCACACAAGAAATGTTGATATGAGAAATCACTATGGGAAAAAGTTTCTAAAAACTCAGAGGCACTAATAATTTTATAATGCTTTCCTTCCTTAATAGCTTTAAACTTAAAAAGAGTTAATTGTTCATGAAGGAATACCGGGTATGAGGGAGAAGGGCTTCTATAGCTCAACAACTCTTCTGCTAACAAATACATTTGATTGTTATCCTATTGCAGAATCTGGCACTTAGCTTATAGGTTCTTCAACTCTCCTAATTCCTTCTTCATTTCTTCCCATTTAAATTTCTAAGACGTCAAAAATTAAACGTATTTCTCCCTGAGGCCCTGTATTGCCTTTATGTGGATTGTCACAAGAATCATTCCTTCTCCAAACATGGCAACCTTATGCTTCCATTTATCAATCTCTGCCAGCAAAAATATAGTATTATCTTTTGTGTCATGATGGTCAACTTCATGTTCATCCTCATCATTGATTTCTAGAGGAATTTGAGATTGTGTCACTGGTTCTTGTGTAACGGTGACTTTATTTGGCTGTGGTAATTCCTCTTCCTCAACCACTGGTTCTTGTGTGACAATTGCTTCTTCCGTGACATGATCAGATTGTTGGTTTAAATTAGGTACCAATGGTTCTTGTGTAGCAGTGGTACTCTCATGTTTGGTTGCTTCAACAGTCTTAGCCATCACTAGTTCTTGTGTTACAGCGACAAC
Source organism: Picea abies (assembly GCA_900067695.1). Taxonomy (NCBI): domain Eukaryota; kingdom Viridiplantae; phylum Streptophyta; class Pinopsida; order Pinales; family Pinaceae; genus Picea; species Picea abies. Next base: position 6,506 of record CBVK0100087963.1, read on the forward strand.
TTCTTGTATATCCTTTTTAGACTACATATTTAAATCAGGTACCATTGGTTCTTATGTTACAGTGGAATTCTCAGGTGTTTCAACAGTCTGCTTTTCTTCTTCCTTAGCCACTGGTACTTGTGTGCCAGTGGCTTTCTTTCTCTGTGCTGCCTCAGCCATCTCTTCATGTCTTTTGATTAGTCCCAAATTTGAGGAATCAAGAAGGGTCACCTCATACCCAACCAATCTATAAATATCCCCACACTCAGGACACAAATATTCCTTAAATGTTTCATGTGTTTCGGCCTTCTATGATGGCATAGTCTTCCCTCCTAAAAGATGGGTTGCTTGCACTAATAAATCCAGATCATGAGGCTAAGGCCTTTGGGCTCCCTTTTCTACTTTTATCATTTCCAATTCCCCCATAAGCCTCTGAACTTCTCTTTTTAGTTGATCATTCTCAAATAAAAGGGAATGAATCTAAATTTTACCTCTTTCAATAGCAGGTTCTTGTGTTTCAACAGTTGTTTGATTTGGGCTCAGGTTGTCAATTGGTTCTTGTGTTTCAGTAGTTGTTTGATTTGGGCTCAGGTTTTCAATTGGTTCTTTTGTTACAGCGACAACTTCTTGTTGTTTTTCATTACCCAGTGGTTCTTGTGTAACAGTGGGTGAAAGAGGACACAACACAAGAATCTCAAATTCTTCCATTTTCAGTTTAGTTGCTTATGCTACAACAACAACCCTGGTTCTTCTCCCTGTACTTGGGAAATTTGATGGAAATGTTGGCAATGGCCTCTTCCTCATTAATAGCTTTGGCACTGTTTGGGGAGGTTTCTCTGAGACAATTTCAACTTCATAATCAGGGGAAACATGGGAAGAATCACCATGCAAAGCAGATGATTATTCCTGCAACTCAATTACATTCTCACTTTGAATCATTATTTCAACCTCTTGAATCTGTTCTGGTGGAGTTTTTGCCCTTTCAGGTGACAGTGACCTCTCCACAATTAATTCCTTCACTGTATCTCCAGAAGGCATCTTTGTATTTGATCCTTCCCTCATTTCTGCCATGGGTTCTTCCACACTTGATTCTTTTTCTGTATCCCCTCCTTCATGTTGTGTTGGTTGATTCTCCTCTATCAACTGCTCATTTTCCTCTGCTATAATGGTAGGTGATTTTTCAGGGTTTTGGTATAGATATTCCTCCATCTGCACTCCAATATCTTCCATATGTACATCTTATGCAATCACAACTCCAAGGATGTCCCTCATTTCTACATCACCACTACCTTGTCCTAGTTCTCCAACAAAATTATCTTATCCCAACTCTTTATTAATTCCTTCTCTTTCCTCTCTTTCCCTTTCAGAAATACTCTTGTCACTACTTCCTACCTCCTCTTATGATTCATTTCCATCATTTCCATCAACTTCTACTACTCCCCTAGCAATGAATTGAGCCCATGTATGGTTTTGTAGTTCCAAGGCTCTCAACACTATTAATTTTGTCAAACATTGGTGTGTGACAGAACCTTGGGGAAAATGGGATTTTCTTACATAATGTGCCATATTATGCAAAGATTCTAACAGATAATAAGGCATATTTATCAATGAGTCATGACGAAGGTGTGACAGCAGAACAAATCATATGTGTAAACAATCTTGTACCTACCTTCACATGTAATATATTTATTCAAGATAACAACAACCTGGTCCCAAAGTTGAGGTAAAGACTCTATTGTTGTGCCATGTCCTCTAGGCTGCACTTGCTCTCCTTCCTCCAAGAAATTGGTCTTTGCATTAGGAATGGTTTTCCTTCGTCCAAACCATTTGTTGCCAATGTTGGGAAGCCCTGTAAGAGAGGATATAACTTCCTCTGTTACACTAATCTCCAAAACTCTAACATGTGAATGGGTTCCTGTTAAATTTTGGGCGAATTTTAGGGCAACATCACTATCAAACCCATCCAACCGCTCGAAATATGCTACCCACCCTGGCTTTTCAAATATTTTGTTGACTTCTGAGCACCGACGCAGGGTGTCGAGGGTTACTGGTTCATGACGGACTGCAAATCCTCCCATGTTGAACGTTCTTTTTTGTAATTAGTTCTTACAGTATTGCAAAGGAGTTTCAGGTTCAAAGTTCCCAACATAGACCCGAGAGCTTCAGCATGCATGAGAGCGTAGGAACAATGCAAGGATATTTGTTGGTATTTTTGGAAAGGTGGTGGTGATTCAAATTTCGTGGAAAATATCAACCTGACAACCATGTTGATTGAATTTTTATGGCGACGGTTGGTTAATTTCTTCAGGGATGATGGGATACCCCCCAACTTGAACTGACGGTATTGGTCGTCTGTTGGTGATGTGTAAGGGCGTGGAACAATCATTATTTCACAGTATCATGTCAAACACATGTCACAGTGACTAGTCATACCTGTAGGCTGTAAACCATGGACACGTACATGCGGGCACTGACCGGCGGCCGCCGGCAAACAAAATCTATTATCTGAGGCGACGATTACGTTCAACTTATCAGTACCTTCCATTGATAGATCCTTATTATCGACGGCCATGGATGAAAATGGTGGAGTAACTCTGCCAGCTGGATATGATGGAATCATTGGGGCCATGGCCCATAGTCTTCTTCGTGCGTGTTTCAACATGGTGTTTCAGCACCAACATATTTGCATTCATTCTTATTAATTTTGCATACTCTTCTTCGTGCATGCAGCGTGTTTCAACATAGTTTTTCAGCACCATCATATCTGCATATATGTACATCTTCATGGTTTACATGTATGACTGTGTAATTACCCAAATTAGGACTAAGGAAACACCATCCTAGTTTACAAGTTAACTATGAATTAAGTTTTAACATAACACAATGTTGAATGAATAATGAATTGTACTTTTTCTAGAATCGATGTTCTCATAGAAAATGTAAAAAAATAGGGATGAATTAATAAAAGAGAATGAGATGAAAATGGCATGGAAATGATAAGGAAAAAGGGGCAATTTTAGCACCCAACAATGTCTCACTGAGTCACTTGAGTATATTAACATAGTCTTCTTCGTGTGTGTTTCAGCATGATGTTTCAACATGGTGTTTCAACACCAACATATCTGCATTCATTGAACATTCTTATTAATTATGCATAGTCTTCTTCATGCGGGCAACGTGTTTCAGCCAGATGTTTCAGCACCAACATATCTGCATTCATTCTTATTAATTCTACATAGTCTTCTTCGTGCGTGGAGTGTGTTTCATCCTAATCCAAGTGTTTCAACACCAGCATATTTTCATATATGTACATCTCTGTGGTTTACAGGTATGATTGTGTAATTACCCAAATTTAGGACTAAGGAAACATCATCCTAGTTTACAAGTAAAGTATGAGTTAAGATTTAACATAACACAATGTTGAATGAATAATGTATTGTAGCTACTCCAGGATTGATGTTCTCATAGGAAATGTAAACAATATGGATGAATTAATACAAGAGAATCAGATGAAAATGGCATGGAAATGATAAGGAAAAAGGGGAAATTTTAGCATCCAACAATGTCTCACTTCGGTATATTAACATAGTCTTCTTCGTGCATGTTTTAGCACGGATTTTTAGCATGGTGTTTCAGCACCATCATATCTACATTCATTGAACATTCTTATTAATTATGCATAGTGTTCTTCATGCATGCCACGTGTTTCAGCACCATATTTTCTTGAAATACTCCCAAGATCGAACATTGATTCGAATTTATTTAATTTAATAGACATTTAAAAGATTCGTCAAGACTTTTAAAAGGTTATATAATTATGTGAAAATTCACCACAATTTCACAAGATTTTATAATTTCGTGAAAGATTCGCCCAAATTTTACAAGATTATATAATTTGGTGAAAGATTCGCCAACAAATTATATATGCATATTATGTTATTGATAAAATAGCCTTCACACTCTCCCATGTGTCATGGGGATTCGCCCATTTATTATACATATAAATTTAGGGGGAGTTATTAAAATTTTCTCTGGAACACACCCTAAAATCATATATGAGAGAGGAAGGAATGTTGGAAAACAAGTTTCCAGATCAGGGAAATGTTACTCAGTGGTCGAGGGAAATAGTGAAGCTTGCAAATCCATCAGTATAATATTGCACCAAGGTTGTCCCTCCCAATCCATACCCCCATAGGTACTTGTATGCCATCCTCAAGGAGTTGAGGTGGTTGTATTCCATTGTGTATGGGCCAAGGAAAGTTTGGGAACGAGCCCAACCGAAAACCCCACCCGAAAATGTGGAATATTTTATTTTTTCATAAAATTGATGGTATACGTGGTTTGTACACTGGAAAATAATGTATGTACGTGATTTTCACATGGGTGAATTGTGTATGGGAAAAAAAAGTGTTCTTTTTTAGATGATTTTGATGAAGGAGAATGGGATTTAAGTTTGCAAGCTAGAGAATGGACTAGGCCATCTCACAAATACAAATGTAGTGTGGTAGTTTGTGGTATAACAATTGGCTCAGGTATCATCTCTTGGTGCCTCTCGTTATTATGTTACTTTTATTGATGATGCAACTAGAAAAACTTGGGTTTATTACATTCGACAAAAAATTGATGTTTTTGACACTTTTAAGGAATGGAAATCTTTGGTCGAGAATGAGACATGAATAAGGTTGAAGTATCTCATATCAAACAATGGAGGTGAATACTTCAACAAGAAGTTTGATAATTATTGTTCATACCATGGTATTTGTAGAGAGAAGACAGTTCCAGGAACACCACAAGAAATTGGTGTGTCAGAAAGGATGAACAGGACAATCATGGAGTGTGCAAGGAGTATGAGATTGCATCAGGGGTTTCCCTTACAATTTTGGGAAAATGTTGTAGATATTGTTGTTTACTTAATAAACAGAGGACCTTTAAGCTCCTTGGATGGTGGCATTCCAGAGGAGGCATGGACAGGTAAAAAGGTAAACTACTCATTTCTGAAGACTTTCGATTGTGAAGCATTTGTCCATATTGATAAAGAAAATAGAACAAATCTTGAGGGAAAATCCAAGAAGTGTACCTTTTATTGGATACAATGTTAATGATTTTGGTTATCGCTTATGGAATTATGAAAATCACAAAATCATTACGAGTAGAGATGTGGTATTAAATGAAAAGGTCATGTACAAAGATCAATTGCAGGGAAAGAAACATGAAAAGGAAAACACATAATACACAGTGCTTGATGAAATCATAGAAAATGAAATTCCAAAGGTACCAGAAAATCAAAATGTACAACAATAGGAGCAACAAGTACCTCAAACTCTTGCAAGTGTTGTTAGAAGATCTATTAGGTTAAGTAGACCCCCTAAATGATACTCTCCTTCATTGTATTATTTATTGTTGATTGATTATGGTGAACCATAAAGTTATGAAGAGGCAATGCATGTAGACACTAAAAAGAAATGGGAGCAAGGCATGAAAGAGGAAATGGACTCCTTGGTAAATAGTCAGACTTGGGACTTGGTTCAATTGCCTGCAGGAAAAAGAGCATTGTTGCAGGAAAAAGAGCATTGTAGAATAAATGGGTTTACAAGTTGAAGGAAGGAGATGGAGGCAAAAAATGGTACAAGGCCAGACTTGTTGTAAATGCGTTTGCACAGAAGAAAGGTATAGATTTTGATGAAATATTTTCTCATGTTGTTAACATGACTTCAATTAGGACTATTTTAAGTCTTGTGGTAGTAGATGATTTGCATCTTGAACAATTAGATGTAAAACAATCTTTCTCCGTGGATATTTGGAGGAAGACATTAATATGCAATAGCCACAGGGGTATGAGGTCAAAGGGAAGGATAATTTGGTATGCAGGTTGAAGAAGAGCTTGTATGGCCTAAAAAATCTCCAAGGAAATGATATTTGAAATTTGATAGGTTTATGACTGAACAAGGTTATAGTAGATGTCATTTTGATCACTATGTTTATTTTGAGAGGCTAGAAAATGGAGTTTATATTGTCTTGCTATTGTATGTAGATGACATGCTTGTTGCGGGGTCTAACATGTGTTAGTTTTTCATAGCATTTAGGTTAAGTATGAAGTTCATTCCATTTTATAAAATATCCATAACCATAAATGTTGCAGCAACCAAGATCACAAGAAGAATAACCATGCACAAGAACACAAGACATATCATGGGAAACCCTTCTCAAACAAGGGAGAAAAACCCAGCCAAATCCTTTGCTATATTATTCAAGAGAAATACCTTTCATCACCAAAATGACTTAGCACACAAGAGGGTGCTTAAGCTCTAGAAACCCTAGCATCCAAGAGAGGTGTGCACCTTTGCCAAAGAGAGGTACCTGCTAAAATTTCTGAAACATATGTGTGGAGGATATGATTCTACAATGGAGAATCATCTCCTACTTATATTAGACTTTGACTAATTTGCAAGGGCGTCTCATTGGCACAACAGGGCTGACCTCTCTAAGTCAAACACACTTTATTATTATATTTATTATTATAATTAATATTTTCATTATTAATTATCTTATTTATATTAATCATATTAACATAGGGAGGATCTGTACCCTTTACATAATAACTAGGGTTACAGGTAGGTCTGACTCTTGAACAATATATAGCAAAGGATCTAATACACCCACTAGTGCTCATCCACTAGGGGCCACATACATAGGGATGCCATAGACATGATTCATTGCATTACACAGATGAGATAGGTCCTCACACGTGTACTTATGCTCATCCATAGTCACGTCTTCTCTACAGATATGCTTTCCCACTGCCACCAATAGGAGGATCATTTGGAGTCTTCTCATCAACTTTGCTTCTGTTCAAAGGAGGCCATCACATCATCTTCATTCTTATTCTCATGATGATGTGCCTATTGTTTTTCAGGATTTCCCTAACTCAACAGATCAATATTACATGGGATAATTATCTGGAGTTATTCTCTCTCATGTCATGGAAGAGGCCATATACATTCCTAACCTTTGTCCCAGGATAGAACCACAAACCCTTTATTAGGGGCTTTCTCTTAGGTTTGTAAGCTAAGAGTAAGACTTCACATAGCTACTATATTCCACATCTCACAGGTTGTAAGCTGGAGGATGTCTCCTATAGCTACAATCATTAACAACATGCAGGATATAAATGTGCTCAAAAGGAAATTAGCTAATTCATTTGCGATGAAGGATT
>CBVK0100087996.1:0-15613 GCA_900067695.1 Picea abies
TCAAGAATCAACATGGACTGTTTATTTTGGTCGGTTGAGCCATTAGGTCATTTTGGAATTTTGGTATTTCGGAGTTCGGCATACCGGAAGTTCTGTTGACAAAGGATCAGGACATCATGCATTGAAAATCTCAAAGTCATGAGATGCAAAGTATCCTTGAAGGGAATTTTGGTATTTTAGGGATCAGCGTTTCGGCATGTCCGTTGACAAGGAGTCGAGGTATTTTACACTGAAAAGCCCGAAGTCATGAAATGCGAAGTATTTTGAAGTGGCGTTTCGACATTTTGGCATTTCAGGGTTCGGGAACCCAAGAGGGCTGTGATTTGGAATCAAGAGTTTCAAACTCCCGGTTCACGAAAAGCCGAAATATCCAGAGTCGTCGGATCGTAGAGGATCTCATTCGTAGATCGCGTTGGAGGCAAGGTTTCAGAATTTTGGAGATTGTATTTTTATGAGGTGAGGAACCTTTCTGCTATGGATCTCGCAAGTAACGAAATCCCAAAGATTGAAAAGAAAAATTCTTGAAAACATTGAAGGACAATAGCCAGGGAGGCCCAATCGTGTTTCGGGGTTTCAGGAGTCAGGAGATAGAGTTGCATGTCAACACAACTCCCAAAATCACAAAAGGGAAAAAGCCAAAAGGTGGGTCCTAAGAATTAATCAGAGGATATAAGCGACGGAAGTCAAGGGAGTGGTCAAGCGTCAGAGAAATTCCCAAAAGACCTTCGATCTCGCCAAAAAGGGGAAATTTTGGAAACTGGAAAATCATAAAGGAAGAGGAACGAGTGTTGGTCGATCACTCAAGTCCCGGAAAGCCAAAATAAGTGGCAACGATGGGCGTGTGTTCGACACACTGAAGGAATCAACCCTCGTTTATGTTTTGGGTTTCAGGGGTTGAAGAGGCAAGGGGCTCGACAACAAGATTCATGTAATTGCGAAATCTGAAATCTCAAAAGGAAAAGAAAAGCCCCGATCATATTTGTTGGGAAATCTGAAATCTCAAAAGGAAAAGAAAAGCCCCGATCATATTTGTTGGTCATTTGTGGAATACACCTTGTGTGTGTGGTAGTCCCTGTGGGGAAACCAAAGAGTCAACCTAACTCAAGGGAATATTTAGAACGATCCTGCGTGGATCTTGGCCCGAGGGTCAGGGGTTTGCATCAATAACCCTTGTCAAAGAGTTGTTATTTGTAAAGTGAGTATTCAAGAAATGTATCACATTGTTGATAAACCACTTGATCTTCATAGGTATGTTCATTGTGATAAAATGTAAAATTGTAAAGGAAATGAGAAATTCCATATTTATATTTCATTACCCATAGAAGCTTATAGAAATTAGTAGGAAGTAGAGCAGTCTCTTCAACTAAAATCTTCAGAAATTCCTAGAAGTCAACCTAGGTATGATGAATCTTAGGTTAATGATGATCATCAAACTGTCAAATCAACATGTTCAACAATATTTATTAGTGAGACAATGTATGTTGAGTATGGATATTTTGATGAGGAGTCTAAAGTGAATGTACTGCTACCACTTGTTCCTAAGGATAGAGAGTTTGTTGATCTTGGACAAGAATTAGTTGTATTTTATAAATATGGTTTCAACTTACGATTTTCTTCCTTCATTTTGTTGGAAGCACAAGTGGAAGAGAATCACTTCATCAAAAAATCATAAATCTCAAAAAGGAAATTAATCCATTTAGACCAAGAAAAACGATTCGGTGTTGAATAGGAAAATTGCTTCTATGTCTTAAAGGATCCTTTCTCAATTTGGATGGAGTCAAGATTGAATAAGATACCTAATTTTTTTTCATTTATGAAAATAGAGTCACTAGATTATAGGTATGAATTGCATAAATATTGTTGGACATGAATTATGGAAATAAGATTCAAGAAAAATCCTAAGTATAGAAGATGTGCGCAAAAGAATAAGGAACACTTGGAGTACAATGCATAGTTAAGGTGCATTCAACAATACATTGCGTAGTGAGAAGAATAAAATAGAGGAATAAAATAAGAATAATAAAGTAGAATAAAGTAGACGAATAAAAAAAGAAGAATAAAGTAGAAAGAAAGAGAAGAGAGAAGGAAAAAAGGAAGGATGACAACCCAACATGCAAAATCTAGAAGGACTTGCAAAAGTAGGAAGAACAATAGTCGGAGTGAAAAAGTAGCATGCAGATAGAAAGTCTGGAAAAAAAGTTTGAACAACAAGTCAACTTGAGTTATCATGCATTTTGATAGGGTTTTGGGATGAACCAAGTAGGGTTCTAAATCCTAGAATTCAAGTATAAATATGTAATGGGTTGGGAGAATAGGGGTTGTGTTGGTTGTGGTTTTTCTTCTTCTTGAGTGAGTTGAAGAAGAAACAATTGATTCTATGTCTAAGTGTTGAGGAGATGTTGCAGAGAGAGAGAAAATCCTGCACTACAACGACTAGGATAGGAGAAGGAAAAGATAACCATGATGTATCTTTGTAAGCATAGTGCGCAAGCCTGAGAGAATTATCAAAAGCATAATAAAGAAGTCATCCCTTATGGACGTAGCACAAATTTGGGTGAACCACATTAACTACTATGTTTATGTGTCTTTTATGTGATTGATCATGGATAATTTCTTGAAGCATGTTAGACTATAATTATCCTATGTGTGATCACTATCCAATAGTTACGACTTGTACAGTAATGTGTTTATGTTGTAATTTGGAATATAATGGTAATATGAATCTGAATTCACTAATTAGATAACAAAGAACAAATATATAAAAACATTAATATAACCAATAAGTAATAATGAATAGAATGATTACCTCCCACTCCCTCACTAATACATAAACCTAGTTCATGTCGTCCCAATAGATACCTCGGGTGAGACTTCATCTGCATGTAGGTGATTTAGAAAGGGTCGGTGTCTAAAGGGTTTTGTTGGTCAATTTAATTCAAACCTAGGTTCTTACAATCGTGCGTAGTGCCAACTATTCTCTATTACAAGTTTTACCTTTTCTATGCTTATTTTTTAAAAAGTACATGCAAGAGGTTTATTCAAACAAACTAATGCTTTCATGGTTTCACTGGAAGTATGATTAAACCTAAGTAAATGGGTTGATATTTATTAGTGTATGAATTGATTATACATAAATAAGCTTGTATTCTAGTACCTAATTCCAATTTTCATTTTGGAGAGCAATTTTGGTTTTTGGTTTATATAGTCAATTTGTTTAAGTTGTGAATAAACATGGTCTCATAATAGAGAAAGAAATGATCAAAGATAGGTTTTTTAGGAAACATTTTTATAGAAAGTATAGGTATTTTCACGGTCCATGAATTCAAAGGGTTGAAGAGATTGATAGAAACTGATTTCAAGAAATGGTGAAGGAACACGGTCTACATTTATTTAGTGCCTAGCAGCGAGAGACAATCTAAAAATTTCAATCCTTGCTTCAAAGAAGTATTTTTTGTTATATAATTTTTCCTATTAATCACTTATAAAAGCTTTATCTTGATCTAGAGTCTTTAAAGGACCTATGTTTTGTCTTTATGATCATAATCCCTAGTTTGGCCTTACTTTGAAATCATCGTTTTTATCCGATTCTATTGGCCTTACTTTGAAATCATCGTTTTTATCCGATTCTATTCCCATATTGTAAAATTAATTTCCCCTAATTTGTTTCTAGAAATCGTGTCTTGGCTCAAGTTCAACCTGTCTATACCTTTTATTCAATCCCAAATCTAGTTTATTCAATCCTAAAAAACCACGTGTCTAATTCATAAAGTCTACCAAAGTCTACCAAGAAGTATTAAAGGCATTATTTTATTTTCTTTCTTCAATGTTTATAGTTACATGGGTTTTTTATTAAGTTCTTCATTCAGATACACAAGTCAAATGTTGAATCAAAAAGTTCATCCAAACATAGATGATGGAGAGTTTTATGTACATCAGAATCAATGAATATAACCTATTTCAGGGACCCCTCAAGTGTACGAGATTTAATAAGGGGGAGGGGTGTGAAATGGAAAACCATGGTTTTCCTTTGTGATAAGTGGAAGATCATGGGTAATTTTGAGTACCCATTAGTGGTTTTCAAAAACAAAAGAGGACCCCCCAAAACCGCCGGAAAAGAAACCAAGAATGACAGTCACATTCTCCAATCATAGCATTGTATCAGGATCAGTTCTTGCTTACATGTAGTTACATTTACAACTAAACAAAAATTAGTAGTGGGGAAAGGAACTCAAGTGAAGAACGTGTTCAGGTTATTAGTGAGATCAAGGTTTCCAGGGGGATCGCTCATCATAATTAATGTGATTTACACACTTGGATATATTGGCTGACTGCAAAAATTACTTCTAGTTGTAAAATTATGATGAGGGATCCCTCTGGAAACCTTGATCTCACTAATAACATGAATAATTTATTCACTTGAGTTCCTTTCCCCACTACTAATTTTTGTTTAGTTGCAAATGTAACTACATGTAAGCAAGAACTGATCATGATAGAATGCTATGATTGGAGAATGTGACTGTCATTCTTGGTTTCTTTTCTGGTAGTTTTGGGGGGTCCTCTTTTGTTTTTGAAATATTGAAAAGATATATTGGTGATAGTGGGAAACTAGCTATATGAAATCTGATGAGGGATCCCCCTCTGGTCCAAGAGAAAGGATGTGGCCTAATTAATTAATGTGATATCTTGGTGATAGTGGGAAACTAGCTATATGAAATCTGATGAGGGATCCCCCTATGGTACAAGAGAAAGGATGTTGCCTAAATTTGGTTTTCAATATGTCTTGGCATTGTTCCTATGCAACCAAGAATGGTCTCAAGTTACAACATATTTTTGGTGTGATTCTTGGGGATGAAGGTTCAAGACATTTTATGTGGGATATGATAAAGACAAGTTATGATTCTTGCTAGTTAATGAGAGTTAAATAGTAGGCTACAAAAGAGCATCAAGTTATCTTTCAATCAAGTATTTACGTGGAGAAACCATTGTGGTTCCAAACAAATTTTAAATACTCCATTCAGAAGTGAGCCATATTAACAAACAGATGAAGAATTGTTTTTGAATAATTAGGTAACAAATGTCAAGTTTCTTTCAAGAAATTTTAGATCTGTTGATTGGTCCTTTGCTAATATTTCTTATACATTTGAAAAAAAATTTATCCTATCTTGTACATTCATAGGATCATAGTTTCAAAACCACATCCCCTTTCTTGGAAAAATAAATAATGGATTATTCTTACATTCCTAAAGTAGATAAGCCTCTTCTATTTGTATATGTTGAATAGTTTCTTAAACAAGTAGCCCATGTACCCATTCCTGCAATAAAAAAGTAGTCTTGTGAAACATTTAATAAGGAAGATCATATTTTAACTCCTATCGTCATTAGTATACCATATTAAAATCCTACAAGGATTCATCCTTAGGTTATGAACAGATATAAACCTCTTAAGATTCCATATATCCTTGATTATTTACCTCCCAAATATTTCAAATTTGTTCCTAGATTCAATGGAGAAGATAATGTGTTTGAAAAAAAACATATGGCACCCTTTGAAGACTTTATAGATTACTTTGATTTTCAACATGATGATGCTTTTATGAGGATTTTCACTCAATCATTGTCAGGGGAGGTCAAAATATGGTTCATAAATTTGGAAGTTGATAACATCATCTCTTGGATTGATTTATATGATATTTTTTTGCACATATGGGTTGAAAGGAAATCCCATCATCAAGACCTCTCTAAGTTTTATTCTATAAGAAGAAGGAATGAAGAAACTGTTACAAACTTTAATAGAAGATTTGAAAATTCATATCATAATTTTCCTGCTCATATTCAACCTTATGAAGTTGTTGTCACGGTGTACTATGCAATAGCATAGCATCTTTATTTTTCCTTTTATCTCAAAGAAATAAAGTCTCCAACTTTGAAGAAAATTTGTATTGATGTTGAAGAGATTGAAAACAATCTACGGACTTGTGGGAAGCTACATGTTCAAACAAAGGATGACGGTCTAGATACAAAGGAGTAGAGAGAAGAACATGAACAATAAAAATCATATATTCATCTTTCATTAATTCATATTGCAGAGAAACAAAAAGAGTCTTCAACTATTCCAAATATGCAACATGTTAATGATTTAGGAGTTGATTCTTGCATAAATTTTCTAAGTGATTTTCATGATGAGGATGATGAATTTAAAGAAGATAGTACTCAATATTATTTGAAATGTGATCATGAAGTATAAATGACTGTTGAATTCCCTAAAAATATGGTATGTGCTAATGAGCCTCTTTGTGTCCAAGAAGATAAAGGGATCCCAAATTATTTAAAGATTCTTTTTCATAAGATAGAAAAGGATGTGTCAAATCATGAACAAAATATGCTAAGTGATACTAGAATTATCTTTTCATTTCTTCATAAATATGTCTCAGAAGGATTAATAGTACAAAAACTTGATACCAAATTTTCTCTTGAGAAACCTATTTTTGATGAGTATGATGATTCTAGTTTTCTAGAATCACCAATTTTATTTCCTGCTGAAGAATATATTTATCCATACTCATATGAAGAAATTGATTTTTATAGCCCTTGTCAAAAAGATGTTAGTCATGAAGTGAGTATTAAGGAAAATTATCACATTGTTGATAAACAACTTGATCTTCATAGGTCTATTCATTGTGAGTAAATGCAAAATTGTTAAGAAAATGAGAAATTCTAGATTTCTATTTCAGCAACAAAAGAAGTTTATAGAAATTAACAGGAAGAAGAACAGACTCTTCATCTAACATCTTTAAAAAATCCTAGCAGTCAACCTAGGTATGATGAATATCAGGCTAATGATGATCATCAAACTATCGGATCATCATGTTTAACCATCTTTATTAGTGATCCAATGTATGTTGAGTATGGATATTTTGATGAGGAGTCTCAAGTAAATGTACTTCTACCACTAGTTACTAAGGATAGATAGTTTGTTGATCTAGGAAAAGAATCATTTTGACTTTATAAAGATGATTTAAACATATCATTTTATTCCTTATCTTCTTTGGAAGAACAAGTGGAAGAGCTCCACTTCATAAAAAAAAAAAAAAACATAAATCTTAAAATGGCAGTTGATCCATTTAGAATAAAGATGATTTAAACATATCATTTTATTCCTTATCTTCTTTGGAAGAACAAGTGGAAGAGCTCCACTTCAAAAAAAAAAAAAAAACATAAATCTTAAAATGGCAGTTGATCCATTTAGACCAAGAAAAAAGATTCAATGTTGAACAGGAAAATTTGTTCTATGTCTTAAAGGATCCTTTGGGAACTTGGACAAAGTCAAGATGGAATAAGATACCTATTGTGCTTTCATTTATGAGATTGTAGGTATGAATTGTATAACTATTCTCTATTATAGTTTTTACCTTTTCTATGCTTATTCTTGAAAACGAACATGCAAGAGGCTTATTCAAATAGACTGATGCTTGCATGCTTCCATTGGAAGTATGATTACACCTAATAAACTGGGTTGATGTTGATTATTGTATGAATTGAATGTACATAAATAAGATTGTATTTGAGAACTTAATTCAAGTTTGGAGAGTAGTTTTGGTTTTCGGTTTATATAGAGAATTGTTTTCAGTTGTGAATAAACATGATTTCATAATAGAGAAATAAATGATCAGAGATGGATTTTTCAAGAAATGGTTTCAGAGCAAGTACAAGTATTTGTAGAGTCCATGAATTCAAAGGGTTATAGATATGGATAGAAATTGATTTCAAGAAAAAGTGAAGGCACATGGTCTACATTTCTTTAGTGCCTCGCAGGGAGACGCAATCCCCAAATGGAGCCTAATGTTGTAACATAGAAATTTTTCAACATTTCCCAAAATTTTGCGAAGACTTGCTTATTACTTGTCATCTAGAACTTTCAATCCTTGGTTCAAATAAGTCTTTATTGTTATATAAGTTTTCCTATCCATCACTTTTAAAAGATTTATCTTGATCTAGGGTCTTTAGATGAGCTATGTTTTGTCTTTATGATCATAATCCCGAGTTCATACTTTCTCCAAAATAATCATTTTTATCCAAGTATATTCCCATTTTGTAAAATTAATTTCCCCCGAACTTTTCCAAAATTTGTGTCTTGGCTCGAGTTCAACTTGTCTATACATTTTATTCAATCCCAAATCAATTTTATTGAATCCTAACAAACCATGTGTCTAATTCATAAAGTCTACCATTAAGTATTAAATGAATTAGTTTATTTCATTTATTCCATTTTTATAGTTACATGGGTTTTCTGTTAAGTTCTTCATTCATATCCACAAGTCAAACGTTGAATCGAGCAATTTCATGCAACCATACATGTTGGAGAGTTTAATGTACATGAAGATCAATGGATATAATCTATTTTGGGCCCCCCTCAAGTGTACTAGATTTAATCGGGGGGAAATGGAAAACCATGGTTTTCCTTTGTGTTATGTGACAGCTCATGGGTAATTTCCCCCCCCCTAGTAGTTTTCAAAAATAATAGAGGACCCCTGCCCCCTGAAACCGCCATAAAATAAACCAAGAATGGAAGTCACAATCTCCAATCATAGCATTGTATCAAGATCATTTCTTGCTTACATGTAGTTGTATTTCTAATAAAGAAACAAGTAGCAGTGGGGAAAGGAACTCAAGTGAAGAACTTGTTCAAGTTATTGGTGAAATGAAGGCTTCTAGAGAATTTTTAATTCAAGTTACAACAAGGCTTAGGGAAAGTATATTTAAAGATAAGGATGGTGGTGCAAATGTTGGTTATGTGGTTTCTCCATCTATATCTCTATTTGGAAATGTTCTGAAATATCATCATCCCATAGTTTGGAAGCAATATCTCTATGATCAATAAATAATGATAGTGAAAGACGATAGGCTAAAATATTTTGGCATCTTTCATATCATTGGGTTGAGGGTATACATTTTTCTTTCTAGTTTTTACAAAAATGCAAAGGATCTCTAAATATCGGTGTCGATACAATGAAGAAAATCACACGCGGGGTATGTAATTGAGACATATATTGTAATGGAATAAAATTTGCAGAAATTTATGTCTAATCGAGAAAATTTAGAGAACTCTATATTGTGTCTGAAGGTCGATTTGTAGAAGAGGGAGTGGTAATATAATATTTCCCTAAATTCTAGGACCTTCAAACCTAGGTTGTGGTTCTTTAAAAGGAATGAAGATACATTTAACTTATATTTGGTATTAGTGAAGGAATTCATAATGATGATGCTATTATTAATGTTATTAATCCAGGTAACTGTGGGAATACATAAGAGGATATACGAGGAAGATATCAGAACTCAATCTTTTTTCTAATGTCCTATGGAAGGTTCTTTAGATGATGGCAAGAATGATCTTTAGAAATTTGTAGAAATTTATCAGGGAATTACTCAAAAGATGCAAGAGAAATTTGTTGAACAAATTGGTGTTTAAAAGAAAATATAAAAGCATCAAAGCATGAATCTAATGCCCTACGCTCTAAGTGTGATAAACTTCATTTGGAAGCATACCTTAAAGACTCTGGATTGGAATCCTATGGAAAATATTGTGTGAAAACACACACTTTTATTTTCCTCATTTCGGAAATGAGAAATATGATTTTGTGTTTTTGATCTTTGATAGCCATTGAGCTGGTACAACTACATAGTTTGTAGTAAATGCTGTGTCATGATTTTTTATTCATCATAAGCATTGTAAAAATCTACATCTGGGAGTAATTTTTGCAGCTAACCAATACATCCAAGTGTGCAAATCACATTAATGATGATGGATTCATGAACTTCATGCACAAGGAAGGGATGTGTTGGTAAATTTCATCATCAAAATTGAATTAGAGAAGTACGAAAGATAGCTAGGAGATTGTTGAACAAATTGGAGGATAAATAGAAACATACCCATACATTTTAGTAAGATAATTACACAATGGTTGAGGTGTTTAACCCTTCATAGTGGTCTTGCTTTTATTCTATTTCAGAAAATAGTTCCATAATTGAAGGCATGAAGGAAGCATCCAAATAACATAAAAAGAACTAGCTGAAGACTTTTTGGAGTGGGGGGAGTAGGTTACAAAATAATTTTGGCATTGAGAGGATTTAGTTCTCTATAATGGATCCCATGGGACTATTTTAACTTTATGAGGATCAATAATTAATTCATAGATTCACAGTTCATTTCAAGTAGAGCCATGTTTCCTTTCCAATTTTTTTTGTTAATATTTCTCATGTTTCATCTATGTCTTCTTAACTAACGTGTAATTTATAGTAATATTTATATATGTTAGAAATAGTAATTTGGTATGACCACCACTATTGTTAATCAAACATTTTGTGAAGGTTAATTTTCATGTATGTTATTGTTGAATTCATTTTCTGTGACCAACTCTTGCACTCATTAATTTTGTTGTATTCATAATATTGTTCCCAACAATCTAACCTTCTGCATATTAGACTAAAGAATTACTTCCTCAATCACTGTTAAGCCTGAAATGTCATGTTCTTCTCCTTTTCTTCAAACTTTCATTATGAAATTTTGTGTTCTATTTTATGAGACTCCATTCCCAATGTATTAGGCCTCTGATCTCTGAAGTTACAGTATTTTATTTTAGTTTGTTGTCATCACTATCCTCAACCGTGTTTGTCCTTTTATTTAATATTCAAATCCGACATCCTAAGTTTAATGACTAAAATTTGTTCCTTGGTGACAATGGGAAGCTGACTATATTAACTCTTATGAGGGTTCCCCCTCTAGTCCAAGAGCTATCTTTTTGCCAAAGCTCGGTTTTCAAGATCTATTGGGATTTCTCCTAAGTATCCAAGAATGATATCAAGTTACAAAACTAGACACCTGTAGAATATTTTGGATTCTTAGACAAAGGAACTTCTTCACTTAGGCCACCAACTAGATTTTGGTCATGTTCATTATTTTACCCTATGGTATCCTCTGCATGTGTTTGGGTGTCCCAATTACTGTTGCCATCTCCTATTTTGATAACCTTTTCCTCTGTTGAATATTGAGGAGGCTTCTCATACTTTTCCAAACTTTCATTGACAATGGGGACACTTGTATTGGCCACCTTCTCTTCATCTTTGGTCAGATCAATGATCTCAAAAGGATTAGGATATGTTACATCCCTTTCTTGCTCCCTCTTGAGAATATCTTCCTTTTATTTCTCTGCATTGGTTCTTTCTAATTCTTATTTTTCTCTTTGTTCTTTTTTATCTTTCCTTTGTTATTCAATTTGCTCCTCCTCGCCCTTCTTTTTTAGTTCTTCTAGATCATGCTTAGTTTTTTCTTCCTCTTCTCTTCTCCTTCTCTCCAAAAGATATTTATTTTTATGTTTCTTTTTGTCCTTTGTTCTCCATTAGTTTAACAATTATTGATCAATATCCTCCTCTTATTTCTTTATTTTTACATCATTTACTTCCTTCCATTGTTGTTGTTCCCTGACAATTCTTTCTTGTTATGTAAAAATAAATTTGTGTTCCTTTTCTCCCTTCAACCTTTATTCTTCTTCTTTATTTTCCCTTTGAATTTCTCTATTTTAGGAAACTCCTAGGTTTATTACATGTATTTTCACTTCTAGTGATAGGGAAGAGAACACAATGAAATTAGGATGGGATTTTCTTTTCTCAACTTCCATCTAGTCCTATGCATTTTCTGTAAATAATTATTCCTACCACTTCTCATGAGTGTATGGACTGCTAAGACATACATGTTCTAGATGTTTAAAGACTAAACAATCAATATAATGCTTTCAAAATATACCACTCATGGACTATATTCCATTTGAATCTTCCCTTCTTGTTTTTCATTATTTGTATCCCTCACTATATTATCTCCCACTTTGAAACCATAAGGGATGAAGATTTTATTTTTGTTCTTAACCAATGTGGCATTGAACCCCTGCATCATGAACTCATATTATATTTTTCCCACCACAAGCTTGTCAAGAACTCAAACAAAAAGTAGATGAGTTGGGTTGTTGGCTCCATAGATGCATATATATGAGTGTTTGTCCTCTATGTACCACTTTTCAATGTAAGTCAAAAATATCTTGGCCTAATTGGACAATATAGGAAACTCTTTCCCAAAGATGAGGTATTATATTTGGGCCATGATTAATTCATCTATTTGAGCATAATACCTATTATATTTACTTTCCCATAACATATTTAAGTAAATATGTCTGGGTGGCTCAGATATTTTCCAGCTAAATGATGATCCTAGAAAAGCATTGCAGGCACATAAGATATCAAGTAATAAGGAAACTATATGGAATGTAGAGGAATCACTTGGTTGAGGTGTCTATGATCGAAAAATCTAATAATGAGTTTCTTTTATATGATGTCCCCATAGTTAAAAGGCCTTCCCAACATGGCAACATGGTATGCCAAAGGAAACCAAGATTCATAAAACTGAGAGAAATATCTATCTCTGTATAGTCTACACAAAAAAACCCTCATGTACATAAATGGCTCTCTCAATACTATAATGGGATATCTCCATAATGGCCTATTTAAAAATTTATTTTTTCCTTCAACCGATTCCTTAGCATCCTACTGTTATCATATTTTTGGTAGAATTCTACTACAAGGTCCTTGTTTAGGGATTCTTTAGGCTTGTGGAAATTTTAGTATTTGTTGACATCTTGTCGAAGAAATGATTCAATACATTCTTGTTTATCATTATTAATCTTGCAGTTTTGACAATCAATGTGAATGATAACCCATTCCATCAATTCCACACATGGGAAAATCGGTACATTAGATGAAATTAAGTGTAATATGGATCATCTAATAAATGAAAAAATCACATCAAAAACTGTTATAAAATCCAAATTACTGTGAGGAGTTGAATATGGGTAGTTTTTCTCTTTGAATTTAATGAACAAATCATTCTAGAGAGGGATTGGTACCTATGTTGTGGAACCACCTCATGTGCATGGTTTTTTGTCCCAATATAGTGGCACCTATGTGGATAGCCTCTTTGGTGGGAGTCTTATGAGTGGTTCTATGCATTTCAATGTGGACGGCTCTTGTACTTGTAGTGGAGTAGAACTAGAACCCCCTTCTACATATCATGGCATATTTCTTGGATTATTTGGTGATTTTTGTAATGGATCCTTCATTGGAGGCATCTTACCTACATTAGAGAAAATGGAATGTTAGTGATAGTGCATTACTAGAAGATAACATATTCTAGATAAATATAGAGTGTATGTATTTTCCAAACAATTCAATAATGATATTAGTGGTGTTCACCTAGAACACAAACAAACTTCCTACATCTACTAGCTATAGGTATTTATTTATGTCATCGGGTGAAATAGGGTTCAATTACTCTAAGTCGTAGAGCAAGATGAAGTTTCAATTCGATAGAAGAGGAGTTAAAATCATTTCTTGTCTAACAATGAATTCATATTAGGGAAAAAAACACAAGTTAAACAACCAATTTCCTCACCATGCATATCCATGGAGTTAAATGCTTCCCCTATATGCTCATCCTTCCATTAATGGTTGATTTGATGCACAAACAAGATTTATTGACATATTTTAAAAGTGTCTTTTTGGCATGCTTTGTTCTCATTGACATCAGTAGGAACATAAGAAACGTATAAATATTTAATGAGGACTCTTGACCCAATCATCAACATCTATGATATGAACAATATGATGACATGGAATAAGGATGTGTCTTGATGCCTAGATGTGATGATGTGGTGAAAGAAAAAAAAAAGTGGACGTGTTGATGTTTAATTGGAAATTGGGCATGTCGACATCTTAGGTGACATGGATTTCACATAGTTGTGAGAAAAGGATATGTCACAACATAAGGATTTTGATGGCCTATATCTATCGATGGTTCATCGGGATCGGCAATTTTTCATAGCCTATTGAATGTTGATATCATATGGATTGGTGTCGATGGTCTATCTGATATCAGGAGAAAGTGTTTATGTGATGATGTTGATAATCCTATTGATGCCCAATCAGTTCATAATCATCGATGAAAATATTTGTGTAGATACCCAAAACATGCAACCAAAACCCCTAAATGTCAATGATCGACAAAGATATATATACTATGATGTCATGTGTAATAATGTATTAGCTAACGTAGCATTGAAATCTTACGAAAAGTGATGTGGAAAGTTGGCGTGGTAGATGACATGGAAGGTGAAATAGAATTTATAAAAATTGGCGTGATAGGTGATGTGGTGATGGATGTCATAGTTGATGCAATTCATGAAAAAAATCATATTCACATGTTAAGTTCCAATGGGGTATATTTATTCATATTCATGATTGGAATGTTGATAGTGGTGCTCTTCATTTATCGATCTATTGGCTATTGAGGGTTGTGTTTACCTTTTTGTTCTTAATCATATGGTTTTAGCCGACAATGACGGTGCATCGATGATCAACTGAATTTGTGTCCTATTTCAACTCATCATATTCATCCCCCGATGTCAATGAGTTTATATGAACTTTTCGTTGATCCTTCATCGAGTCATTATTTTTGGGAGTATGTGTTTATTAGAACTACTTAATTCCCAATTTTATGATATTATCAATTGTTTTAAAAGCTTCATCTAAGGCCCCTTTTGTAACCTATTTCATTTTTTGTCTTAACCATATTTATGCAGGGGTGATATTTAGTTTCTTGTATATTTATTTAAGATTTGGTCATGGAGTGGAATAAATGAAAAATAAAAATGTAAAGAAAACAAAAAAATTCAATAAGAGAGTCGGCAATGAAAAAAACCAAAAAATTAAGAGAAAAGAAAGTGGTTCCCTAAAATTGTCATTTTTTTTAAAGGGTGTGTTGAGGACTCAACAAATGGAGATTCATTGGCTGAAACCAAAATATATTACTATATCTCAGAATTCATAACATATCAATTTCAGGAAAACAAATAGATATTTGATCAGAACTTAAAAGTTATTTCTAAATCTATATGGATATAAACTAGGAAAAATAACAAATTTCTGATGATGGGGATTTGTGTGATTTCCAACCTCTTTATCTTTAACCAATGATCCATGCCTTACAAAAATTACTAAATCTAATACCACCCTTGATCGAAGAACTTTGAATTTTTCAAACTCTAAGTCATTAAAATACCCTTCTGGTGTTGCTCCACTGTCACAAACCATCCATAACCGCAACGAAGTCACCTCGATATCATAGACCTTGCTCCACTTTCAGCGAGCGTTATAGCCCCAAAATAGATATATTGATCTAGATTATGTTGAGAATGAAATGAAGGTGGAGATATACAAAAGAAAAACATAGACATATAGTAAGAAATAAAGTAATACAATTGAACTCATATTCTATTAATTAATGGAGTAGAAAAGACTGTAAAATGCATACCACACAAATAAGTTGTAATAGAAATAGCTTATCCCTTCTAATCCATTTGGAATGTTGTCTTCCATTTCTGCATAGGATACTCCTTCCAGTGGTTAAACTGTACTAAAGGTAACCCGCTTTGATTCCAATTGTTGATACTAAGAGGGGGGTGAAACAGTATCAAGTACAATTAAAAAAACTTTTTCAACTTATACTTAAACCATT
>CBVK0100088005.1:0-10263 GCA_900067695.1 Picea abies
ATTCTCCAGGTGGAATATTCTCCCCTAAAATACAGGAGACTGGATAATGAATAATTGTGATTAATAAACAAGGAAAAACCTTAGGAAAAATAAATCTTAGGTGTGTGTGAAGTAACTCCAACAATGAGTTCTTTTTTTTATTGGCGATGGATTGCGCTTATTATGTGCTGGTTCTATGTGCGACAAGTAAATGATGAATAAGGCATGTTATGTTCTAAGCTCTAACTTTATGTTACTAAGGCCTATGATATTCATTGATCCCATTTCTATCTATTCTTGGGACACTTTCACAACAAACATGTTAGTAACAACACATAAAGAGAAGTCGGAAAAAGGAAAAAATAGTATAACAAATGCAAAAGGAAAATGAATCTAACTATGCAAATACACTACACTACATGCATGAAATATTAAAATGATTATGGTTAAATCCTATCTAGAAAGTTAATGGTTATGTGATTTGATTGAGTTATATGTAGTGGTGATTATGTTATGGTGTAAGTTTGTTATGGGCCGCGCTATTGGTTTTAATGGGTGATGGTTTCGATACATGGTTTGATTAATTGTGTTAATGGAAAGCTTGTTGGCATGTACTAAGGAATTAATGGAATGTGAATGGAGGTGATGTGCATTTACTAAAATTCACCCTTATTCCTTTTCTGGACGCCACCCTAATTGGGGTATTGTTCAACTTTATTTCTGTGGTTATGCTCCAACTTTCTAGCAGAGGGAGAACCACTCGACCAACTCACATTTTAAGGTGTTTTGATTACAAGTGTGTCTTTTTTTTGTCCATCCATGAGTTTTCTCTGGTTATGAAACATGTATTGGCTCATATGTTTGGGTTTATGATTTCCTTAAGTATAGAAACTATGCTATTTGGTGACTTTTTCTGGAATGAATCGTTGGTGTTTTGTTTTCGCAATGAAGTTTGAAGTCACAGAGTTATCGGTCATTCTGAGTATTGGAAACCATAAAGGCTCTATGTCATTCTTGATGGCTTTATTCGGAAGGTTTTCATTTGTTTTAGAGTGGCTGGCTATCTCCACGCCTTTGTTTTCCATACCCATTCTTTTGTTGTTATGGGGTTTCGAACACACTGTGTCACTGCACTTTGCTTCACTTGGGTATGAGTTCGTTCATGTCACGCAGGAGGTTGTGATGGTTGTTTTCCAAGGGGATTTCTTAATGTGACCATTATGTCTCAGCCCTATCCTGTCTCAACATTCTTGGTTTGATTGGGGAGGCCACGAGTGTTATACCCTGTGTTTTCTAGGTGTCGTTGCAGAATCAAAATGGAGACTTTCCTCTCTGTTCATAGTCTCCTCTATCATGGGATTGTCATCTTGTTTGCAAAGATGTTTTTGGTATAACCTGTGCATGCACCATTGGTCTCATAGGTTTCTATCTATTTTCGGGAGTCGACCCCATGTCTCCCTATTTTGGTTCACAGGGTCAATCCTTGATTACTACAAGCTCAGTTTTGATAAAGGGGACCCTTTATGTCATGTTGGATACATGGTCAATGGTTATAGGTTGGTGATACATTGTCGATAATGTTTTATTGTCGACTTGTCTTTGTTGATTATCCTGACAGTGGTTTTGGGTTATAGTCACTGAAATTGATTATTATGAAATTCAATTTGTTAATCTTAGCATTGAAGTTGGTTGATTAGAAAATGGGGTTGATACATAGTCATTGTCTATTGCATTAGGATTATTGAAATGTTAACAAAGCATTAGTTCCAATTGATTTATGCACAATGACGCTTCACACATAATGCATTGGTATGAGTGGTGTTCCTACAACATGAAACAATGATTACTATAACTATGTGTTTTAATGGCCAAATGGTTATTGCATTCAGGGTGTTTATGTCATTTCCATCCACTTTACATGATATGGTTATTTAATTGCTTTATCAAGGATGGGCACAAGTTGTTACAAAGTATGGTTTTTGTTGCAATTTGATTGATTTGAGAAATATTGTTGATTCCTCCTTGTGTTGGATTGATAGCTTGACACAATAGGTTGAGATAATAATGATGTGACTGTGTTTTAAAATTGTCAAATTGGAATGTTGAAATCGTGGTAACTATGGAATCTTTATCCACTGTGTTGTTATCAATATTAATTGATTGCACCATTAGAGGAAGTCATGGGTTTTTGAACATGGCTTGTTGCAATTTGTTTGATTTTTGTAAAATCAGGCTTGTTGTTGATGCCTCCTGGAACTGGGCTTGTACAGTCACAGAAATACACTTGCGTTGATTGAATGGTTTTTTGTTTTCTACAATGTAGCGTGAGTTGGAGTGGTAATTTTTGTTTGTGTATTCAAATGGCAAGTCTGGATCTTGCAAGTTTGAATGTTAATTGTGGTGTCAACTGTCCATGTTGTATGTTAAATGAATACTCTACTTTTTAACAATGATTGGAACAAATGTTGTGACATTATCACTTCATGAAAATTTAATTATCAAATGATTAAAAGACAAACTCAAGAACGACATTTGAGTTCATATTTGATGATTGGAATAATTCATGGGCAGTGGTTGATTTTGATGACAAACATAGTGGAAATAGTTATTGTTTATACATTTGTGAATTGTTATAAGATGTTAAATGGATAAATAAGAGGAACATAACTCCACTACATATTGTTGTGGAATGTGTATTGTCTTATTTGATGACACTGCATTAAATATTTGATTTCAAACAATGAACAAGTTAATGCCCAGAATTGTTTGAATTATGCACAGTAGTGGTTTTTTGGGTCACATTGATAATTTGGTTGGTATATTTAATTACATAATTGTTTTTTGGATCACTTAATTAATTAATGAACAATAATCACTCTTTTTCCCTACCATTATTTCTCTTTTCGCTAATTACAACCCGCCTTACCACATTCATTTTTCACTCCATGTTATAAAATTAACTACAGTCAAGAAAATTTATGTATTGAAGTAGTTTAAAGTCGTTGGATTACAATGGTGTTCTTTTGGTCACATTATAGTTGATAGTTTTGGTCTTTCATAAGTAACTGTGTTTCTTTCCCCCTCATTTTATCATTTTTTCAGTTACTAAATCCCCTCGCATATTCCAGTACCTTTGTTCACCCCCTACTCAGTGACAACAGTTAAACAATTTTTATGGATTAGATTGCATGAGCTTGATATGTGCTGAGCCAAATTCTATTTCATATTTTTAAAGAGTTATCATGTATGGTTGTTGAAAATACTATTTTCTAATCCATCATGCATGCAGGAATGAGTTTTTTCAGCTGAGGTATCCATGGAAGAGGAAATCGAGGGAGGGGTAATTGGAACAGAGGCCCAAGAATGCCAAGGTTCTCCATACATTTTGATGTTGACTCACAAGAGCTTGGCTAGTTGTTTCAGGCCATAGTTTTCAATTGGATTGGGCAAGGAATGGTCCAACCTAGGCCTAAAAGGCCTTCTTTTCGAGCTCCACAATCCCCTGGTATTCCTGTGCCCCCTCATATCTCATTGCAACCGGAGGTTCCCGAAAATGATGGATGCCAAGAGATTGTCCACCTGACAATCTCCCAACATTGTGGCTAGCCCAATTTATCCCTACCTACTTCCCCACCTATTAACCCCATTGTCCAAGTTGCATCTATTCACTCACCAGTTTAGTCCTCTCATGCTAGAAAAAGGTTGAAAACCGAGGCCCACCATGCCCTTGACAAAATAAAAACCACTGTTGCCTCTTCCTCACCCTCCAATGGATCTGATAAATCCGTGTCTTCCTAGATGCATTTGAGGAATGATTTTTCTCATGTGATCAACAAGATTAGGCCTAAAGGCTCAGAGCAACAAAGGAAAATACAAAAAAAATCAAAGGATGACAACAAAAATGAAGGAAACATTGCAGCTCAGAGTGGGAAATATTTCTTTTGAGATTTTTTTATATATTGTTGATGACAGTTGACTTCAGAAATTTTTGGACAATCGCAACGAAGTTTAGCCTGCAAATTATTGCTAAAGCCTATTATTATAAGCTAACAGGATAAATAATACTACGGGAAGTTGATGTACTAACCTACCCAAACGGGGCCCACATGGCTTTTGGTGCTTCATCTCCTAGGGTTCGGTTTTTGGATGTCTATGGGTTTTGGCATTATTTATTATTGTAAAAAGGTCTTCAGAGCCTCATTGTAACCTTCTTCTTGTGAATTCGCACTGTCGTCACATCTCTTCTCAAAGATAAGCCACCACCATTCCAGCAAGCTTGTTTCCGTTGCATTTTACAGTTTCAGCTTATTTCGTTATTGAATAGAAAACCAGTTTTACTGTATCTCTGTTATTTTCTGTTAAGCACATGTTAATAATCTATATTTGTTTTGTTCTTCTCATAAAATCTGATTCGGTTGGCAGATTTCTTTACAGAATGGTTATATGGATTACTTAATTATTTTTATGAACAATAATCACTCTCTTTCCCTGCCATTATTTCGCTTTTCGCTAATTACAACCCCCTCACCTTCCCACATCCATTTTTCACTCCTTGTTCTAAAATTAATTACAATCAAGAAAAATTATGTATTGAAGCAGTTTAAAGTCATTGGATTACAGTGGTGTTCTTTTGGTTGCATTGCAGTTGATTGTTGTGGTCTTTGAGCAGTAACCGTGTTCTTTTCCTCTCATTTTATCATTTTTTCACTTATTACAAGCCCCTCACATATCCCAAGACCTTTTGTTCACCCCTGCTCATTGACGACAGTTAAACAATATTTATGGGTTGGATTCTATGAGCCTGATATGTTGTTGAGCCAAAATATATTTCATATTTTTAAAGAGTTATCATGTATGGTTGTTTAAAATACTATTTCCTAATCCATCATGCATGCAAGAATGAGTTTTTAGTCACGGTAACCATGGCAGAGGCAACCGAGGGAGAGGTAACTAGAACAGAGGCCCAAGAAGCCCAATTTTCTCCATACACTTTGATGTTGACTCACAAGAGTTAGACCAATTGTTTCATGAAGAACTTTTCAAATGGATTGGGCAATAAATGGTCCAACCTAGGCCTGAAGGGCCTCCTTTCCAAGCTCCACAAGCCCCTAGTATTCTCGTGCCCCCTCATGGCTCATTACAATCTGAGGTTCCTGAAAATGATAGATGGCAAGAGATTGTCCACCCGGTAGTCTCCCAACATTGTGACTGGCCCAATTTTTCCCTACCTGCTCCCCTGCCTATTAACCCCATTGTCCAAGATACACCTATGCACTCACCAGTTCAGTCCTCTCTTACTAGAAAAAGGTTGAAAATCGAGGCCCACCATGCCCTTGACAAAGGAAAATCCATTGCTTCCCCCTCCTCACCCTCCAATGGCTCTGATAAATATGTGTCTTCCCAGATGTATTTGACGGATGATTGTTCTCACATAATCAATGAGATTAGGCCTAAAGGCTTAGCGCAGACAAAGGAAAATACAGAAACATCAAAGGGTGACAACAGAAATCAAGGAAAGATTGCATCTCAGAGTGGGAAATATGGTTTTTGAGTTTCTTTTATTTTATCTATTGTTGATGACAGTTGACTTCAAGAATTTCTGAACAACATGTTTTATATTTTGGATATATGAGTAATGCATTTTTGAAAACAATGTCAAATATAATGAGATAAATTGTCAAATGTTAATGTGATGAGGGGAGTCACAAGGAGGGTTGTTTTTCTTAAATAACTAGTTATGTTATGATTTTTATGAGCTAAAGGGAGTCACAAGGGGTCCCACCTATTAGTTATTATTTATTTAAAAAAAAACCCTTATCATGATTTATGACTTTTCCCCCCTTAACTAAAAGTTGGTTGAGTTTTAGTTAACTTAACTAATGAGTGTTTCAACTACTTCAACCAATTCTAATTTTCTTAAAGGAAAAAGGAAAGGGAGGAACAAAGGGAGAGAGAAGGAGAAGCATAATAAGGTTTTCTCTTTGAGTTTATGTTGAGATAGTTAATTTTTCATTCATTCCTTAATCTATCACAAGCCTAATTCTATTTTATGATAGAAGAGTCTTGTTGTAGACAACAACATTTAGGGTTGAATTACATCATTCAGACACTTGTTTTTTAGAGGTGTATATCTATCTTTGATAGTCTGTGTAGACTTGTTTGTTTGTGAATTAGTTTTCATAACTGACAAAGGCTATTGTGCAAAGTCGAGTTGGTAGCAATCTGTGACAAGGTGATCCAACTTTTAGAGTTCAGTTTTGGTTTTCTGTCAGAGGTCCTTTTGTATGTTCCATCGGGGATGTCTAAGTTTGACTTTGGTCTAAACTTTCTGTATGAGATTTTGTAAAGGGAATGACTCTTTGGTGAATAGGAATGAAATAAAGGATTTATTTATGTATAATCTGTATTGATTATCATCTTGGTGTGTTTACTTCTGTCTCTACATTTATTTCAACAACTGTTATATTCAGAAAATCGTATAAAAAGTGAATTTCCAACAAGATTTTTATTTATAAAATACTAGCCTAAGCACTCATAATTAATACTTGTGAGTTAGGATGATATTTTGGTTGGCTATAAACATAGGATGATATTCTTGTCTATTTTTCTTTAGCCAAGCAAAATCTGAAAATGCTTGAGTATGATCATTTCATATCTTTCCCTCAACACTTCCCAATGAGATCGAGGAAAGAAACACTGGTGTAATACTCCAGATTGAAGGAATTTTGCACACAAAAGAAAAGATCTGTCAGCTCAGTCTAGTAGAATAATATCCCACTCATATTAGACTCTATGTCGAACCCATTACCTTGTGTGCATCGTAAAGAACTA
Organism: Picea abies; assembly: GCA_900067695.1. Taxonomy (NCBI): domain Eukaryota; kingdom Viridiplantae; phylum Streptophyta; class Pinopsida; order Pinales; family Pinaceae; genus Picea; species Picea abies. The sequence goes on from CBVK0100088005.1 coordinate 6,811, forward strand.
AGGTAAGATTGGAATATTTTTCAATTATATTTAGTGAAGGAAGTAAAGATAGTAGTAAAAGTATTTAGAGTAGTGGAAGTAGTACGCTGAGTCCGAATTAGATACTATTATCAAGAAATAATACCACACAAAACCTGATGGCAGGGGTAGATCCTACTTTAAGAATGCATGTCTTCCATGGAGTGGGGACATAGGAGCCATAACAACATTTTCTCGTTTGTGAAAAAATATGGATTGTGAAGAATGTCTAGGATGATGATGCAAACTTTCATAGTTGGCAACGATATTCAGGGACCACACATTATTACAGTACATGAAATATCATATTACTACACCTATGAGACAAACTAGAACATTGGCATATGTAAGACAAGTTCTATTGAAATAGTTCCATAAGCCTAAGTTTGATTCACTTTTCATTACAGAGATGAAGGAGATCAAGCATATAGTGAATGAATCAGTGTGGGAACATGATCAAAGATTCAAGATACTGAAGGATCGACCGACTTTCCATATTCTAGATGAACAACATAGGGAGTGGTTTATTGCAGGATTGTTTCTGCATATATGATTCCTTTTGATGTAGTAGAATATTGTGTTGCAGTCAAAAGCCTTATAAATTGATATGAAATTGGAAGCATCCCCTGCAGGAGAAAATGGCACAGGGATGGCTTAAGTTCAATCGTAGTTAGAAGCACTGACTATTCAGTTGCAATAACTTGTGAAAGGAAAAGAAAAGTGTGAGAATGTCTGGTGTGTCACATGTAGAACAAAAGGCCATCTTAAGAATGAGTGTCCATATTTTAAGGAGTATCTGGCTACATGAGCCCCAATCGCTTTAGGATTTCGTTGATGCAGAAGTATTAGAGTACTCCAAGAAACCTATTCTGTAATTTTTTTAATCTGTTGGACATGATGAAAAGGAGTGTTGTGCACTAGATTTGATGAGAGAGAGCATCGTAGACGCATACCAAGTCAAAATGAAAGAAGGACCTGAAGGAGGAGTATTGCAGTACAATACACTAACATGTTATAATCAAGGAGAACGAGGAGGATTCAGAGGATGCCGGAGAGGAGGATTTGTTAGAGGAAGAGGCCCTATTATATGTTATAATTGTAATCATCCTAATCACTTGGCGCAATACTGCCCAAATCCTTGTATGCCATGTACTTATTGTAGACAATTATACCATGTGATGGAATACTATCCACAACTACTCACAAAGTGGAAAGAAAAGAGGAACACAAATGTATATATGATAGCATCATAGGTGTGTGAAGAAAAACCCTAGATAGCAGGGATTATGCATGGAGGACCAATAATCGGAGATGATGTGGTGAATAAAGGAAATAGGATCCACCAGTGGGTTAGGAAAGAAACAAAATCTCTTCCATTTTTAATCCTACAAAAGATAAAGACACCTCCAAGAAAGAAAGGAAGGAAGTGATAGGAGAACAATGGATAACATCGACTTATACCACACCACCTTTGTATGATAGACTACCATTATATGACATGTCTTTGGTCTATGATCACATAGATATAGAAAGGCAAGTTGAGAAGGTAAGCACTTTGAAAAGTTTCCTAAAAATGTTTTTAGAGCTAATGAATGATGTGACTATGTTGAATCCAATGCACATAATAATCATTCATTGTGTGCATGATAGAGAAGAAGTTATTGTACAATGATCAATTAAATAGGTACATTGAAAGAGAAAGAAGAATAGGGTTTTTCATCATAGTGTGCAGATAGGAGAATGCAACATGGACAATATCATTGTAGACCTAGCATCGGATGTGAATGTCTTTTCGAAGCAAACTTGGGAAACAATGGGAAAATTGAAGCTAATTTGGTCACTTATTCAGTTAAGATTAGCGAATCAGCATAAGATCATTCTGATTGGAAGAATGCTAGGGGTGATTATTAACATTGATGGAGTGCACCGTATAGCTGACTTTGAAGTAATTGAGATAGTATATGAAAACACACCTTATACAACATTGTTAGGACTTGATTGGGATTTTTAAAACCAAACCTTGATATATCTGAAGAAGAGACAGATTGTCTTTGAATAAAGATATTGGAAAGTTGTTGCGCCATTGGATCCCACAAAGGAAAGAGTATTTGTAGAACCAACAAAGGGGAAAGAGATTGATATCATGTATAATGTGATTGCGCAGATGGATAATTATGTGAATCCTACAATTGACAATGCACTAATTTGTAAAAGTATTAGTTCTTGCAAGTCGGACTCAAAAGAGGCATTGGAGAATTGGAAGTAGAGATTGCATTAAGTATTGACAAGGAGATGTTCTCACATTACCCGCGCGTTATGATGGATTGGAAATGAGGTATGCGATCTACCCAAGTATGATGGAATAAAAACAACATAATCTTTTATAAAGGAATTTTAATTGCAGTTACCAAATCAACAAAGAATTTTAGCTTTAGATGTTGCACTGAAAGCAAATTCTGCAAGATGGTGGATTGCACATAAGGAAAAAATTGAGGATTGACAACAATGAAAAAGGTTATTACATGTCAAATTTGGAGCAGAAAAAAATTATGTTGTGTTGAAGTATACATGGTTGAGTTGTACCTCGAAGCATGTTACACAGTTTATTACGACATGGAGTAAAGTACCGAAACAAGAATGGATGCACCTATTTATACACACCTTGGACACAATCTCGAAGAATTCATATTTATAACTGGAAGTGCATAGAGAGACAACGGATTGGGAAAATTTTATTCATAATTTAAAAGTTACATTCAAATTTGAATATGAGGCCTCTAGATACAAACCTGCGGGTGATTAAGGAAAATGTTTTCACATCAGAAGACTCGACATAACTAGTACCTGTATGTAGTGTGGATAGATATTTTATGACAGTTAGAGAATTTTTAGAATGTTATAATGTCACTGGAGAGGACAAGGAGGACAAAGATCCAAGAAACTTGCAAATACCAGAAACTGAAGGAGAACACACAATAGAAGGTCTAGAGCTTGAATTAGTTGTGTATGTAAAGCCATTAAGAGGACACAAAATAAACATTGGTACAAAGGATAAACCCAAGTTTGCGAGCACAGGAGACTATTGGAGTGATGAAACTATTCAGAAGATACCAGATTTGTTGTGGGCATATAAGGTGTTAATGGGTAAATCAGTAGATGCGGACATGAACTAATCCCCCTGGATCCACCTGGATCTAGAAAAAAACAAGACGAAACATGACGCTTTCCCTAGGTTTCAATCATTGATTTTAACTACCAAAGAAGGAATAGATGGCATACCTTATGAATCACTTCCTTATGTCTTTGTTGATCCTTCCTTACTCCGATGTTCCTATGAGTTCAAATCTGCAATAGCACAAATCAACCAACGTGAAAGCAACAATAATGAAATTCAATGACAACCTAAACATGTGATCAAGGAGTCATGTAATAAAA
>CBVK0100088020.1:0-11405 GCA_900067695.1 Picea abies
GGTCGACTTCTTCTTCTGGGTGGTTATAACCACCTTTAATATATTTTGGGGCCTCTTTAATATATTCTGGGGCCGACCTCTTATTCTGCCTATTACAATTATGTTTTGACCAATCCGCAAAAGGGGATTTGGTCTTTTACAATAGCCGACATGATCAATCCGCAATAGGGGATTGATCTAATGAATAATATAACAATAATAATTAGAATACACTTTGCAATTACATTATTTCAACAATAAAGAGAAGGATGTATCATTTTTTAACAAGTGATGCATTTCTTTAGCAATCAAGAAGACGGTGAAGCAGTGAATGCTTTTAAGTGGACAGAAAAGATGACCCTAAAAAGGACGATCACATCTTGGTACAAATGGATCTTTTGAAGCAACATACTAGACCTTCGAATGATCAAATTCAAGCTATAGTAGATGCCATGGTTGCTAAAATTCAGGAGACACATGCTCGGAATAAAGGCCAACAAAATTAGCCTTCCAACTTCTAGTAAAGACTTCAACAGAAACATAAATCCGTGAATTTGCAGCCTCAAAGTACCTTTGTTGCTCCATCATTCAATGTCGATTAGCCCACGAGCATTCCAAAGTAAAAATTTCAGTGCCTTTAACTAAATTGATAAAGTTTCCAAAGCAAAAGAAGAGGGTTATGCAGATTTTAGAGACGAAAGATTCAATTGACATAGCAGAGGACAACCCTGAGATATACCTGGGCATGCATTATTAACATAATGATAAAAGTGTGCCACCCTTTTAACTCACTTTGAAGTTTGAAGGTTAATGATTTGTTGGTACATAATTGTATGTCAAACTCAAGTGCTTTTAACAATGGTATGCCCTTGGAAGTTATGAAGTAGCTAGGTTTGCAAGTCACTCGACCTTACCAAAACATCCATGCTATGAATTCACGAAGGGTTGAAGTGTGCACCTTGATCAAAGACTTGGAGATTCACTTGGTTGCCTTTTTAAAGAAGATCCCAGTCATGGAAGTGATTATTGTTGATGTTCCTGAGGCTTGGGGCATACTCTTATCATGTAAAAGGGATGCAATGCTTACAGATTCAATTCAAATGGACTTATCGTATGCCATCGTCACTATGCTTGGAAATAGTACAAAGAAACCCTACAAAGAGCAATTATGTGGCACCATTTTTAAGATCCAAACAGCCTTGTCAATGGCAGTATTATTCCATTCTTCCAATAACAACATATGAACATGCTAAGCTTGCAATTAATCAACAATGTATATCCTTTCCTTTTTTGCAGGTTTGATCTAATTTGTTGGCAGCTTGATGAAAATTGTTCGCAGCGTAATGAAGACCCGAGAAGGTGCCCAAATACCACTGGAGGTCCAACAATGATGTACTCAAAGAAGATCTCAAGAAAGTTTGTCCCACTTGATGGATTTTTGTCTAAAGATACTAGATTGAAGGTTCCACAATGTAACATATTTTCAAAGTCAATAAGGCACTTTTGTGCCATTTAGCTTAGGTTAAGCTTTGAATAAGTTCAATCATTTTGATGTCTTTTGGATTGAATATTAGGTGTGTCTTGCAAGTTTTGAGTCAAGTTTGTGAGTCTTGTGTTAATTTGTTGTTCAGAGTTTGTATTAGTGTTTTCATCAATAAGTGTACATGACACCAAGCTTTCATAATTAATGTTGTGAGGAGTTAAATATGAAGTCAAATCTGATATATGAAGCTTAAATAATGTAATCAAGGATCCGAATCTGATTTCCGGAGGTATGAAAGTCTAAGATACAAACAGTCCATGCCTGAGGTCATATTTCGGTCTAAACTTCACTCCTACAACACAATCATCATTGAAGATCAGATTCTGGGGTTCTCGACATCCTGCAAGGGGATATTGTCTCCAAGATAGAGCCATTGTCATCAACTTCTCAGTACCTGCCACAAGACACTTCTACGATCAGTTCAAAGGTGATCAGTTATGGATTGGAACAAGGAGGCATGCAAATAATACAGTGGATTGTCAAGATGAAGTAATTCCTTGGAAACCAAGCTAAGGTCGAGATCATGAAGGGTAGCTTGCTTCTCATGCAGACATAGATTATAAGTTGAGCAACTCCATTAGAGGCCTGTCAATCCAATCAAAGAGTCAACAAATAAGGGTCTTCCCTTGCAGATCCATATCAGCCAACAACATTCTCCTGAATAGACTATATCAGTTTAGTGTAGTGCTGATATAGAGACTGCGTCAGCAGGACCATATACTAAATCAGTTTAGTGCAGAGCTGATATAGAGACCACATCAGTCTTTCATCGGCACTTTAGGATAGGACCTGCTTTAAAATTATACCCGATTTACAGCACAGATCTTTAGAAGAAAAATAAGCAGATTGACACATCAGTTCTGGCATTTTGATAGAGATAGGGGCTGCTCTTTAGGAAGGTCAAACTTTATGAATTCTAAGATCTAATTCAGATCTAGTTCAGCCTTGAAATTAGCATTCTCTTTGAAGATTATCTTTCTGTTTTTGTCTATGAAACATGATTCGTTGAACCCCCCCCCTCCCCCCCCGTGTCTTGAATCCCACGTGGGGACATGGATTCGACCTAATTCGTGCCCGACACGAATTTAGGTCATGTCCTTCACACGTGACACGACCTAAATTCGTGTCGGACACGAGTTTGGATGGTGTCCCGATTTCATGACACGTGTCACGCAAATTGGAGGCCCGCGCCCTCTAAAAAGGGCCTTTCTCACTCTTTTTTGTCATTGTTTTCTCAACAGGTCAAGGTGTGGACGATTTTGGTGAGCAAGGAAGAGGGTTTTGTGCAGGTTTGAGTGCATTCCAAGTGTTGCCAAGTGGATTTGAGGACCAAACTGCAAGTTTTCTGCTACAGCAGTGATATTTCTTCCTCCTTCAACAGAAATGATGGCTCAATCATCAAAGACAGCAGCAAAAGAGCAAAGGAAAGGAAAGAATCCCAATGTTGTTGTTGCTCCTCCTCCAACAACTTCAGTACCCTCTTTTAGTGTCCCATCTTCTGCAAGTGGAGCTGGAAGTGAAGCTTCAAATGATGGAAAAACCAGCAGGGCAGCAAAACAGCAAGGTCAAGACAGCAAATATCCATTGTGGAAGTATGTTACAAAGAAACAAGGAGATGGGGCCAAGGCAAAGCGGGGTGGGAATGTTTTGTGGACATGTGGCTTTTTCCATAATGATTTTACAAGCACTTATTTCCGAGTTAAAGGCCATTTGTTGGGGCTTCCTTGTGGACTTGGAGCATGTAAATCAGTGAGTGCATCCAAAAAAAGAGAAATGGCAAAAGAGGATGTTGTTGGCTTGGGAAAGGTGGCAGCAGCATCCAAGAAAATCCAAAATGATGATCCTCTTCCATTCTTGAAGAAGCCATCTAGCAATTTTAAATTTGGGAGTGGGAGTGCAACTCAAGTTACTCAACAAGCAAGAAAGAGGGGGGCAGTTGGTCCAATGGACAAGATATTTCAGCGAGAGAAGCGAGAAGAGGTTGATCTTACCATTGGTTTCTTTTTCTATCTCAACTTTATTTCCTTCAAAGTTGCACGGTCTCCTTTGTTTCTTGAGATGTGTAGAGCTCTAATTGATCAGGCTCCAATCGGATATGTTCCTCCTAATTCAAAGAAGCTTAGAACCACATTGTTGGTGAAGGCAAAGAAGGAGGTGGATAAAATCCTACAGCCTATCAAATCAGCATGGCCCTCAATAGGTGTTAGTATTGTTTCCGATGGTTGGACAGATGCAGCACGCCATCCACTCATCAACTTCATGGTGTCTTCCCTTAATGGAGCAGTCTTCTTGAAAGCGGTGGATGCTCTTGGAAAATACAAGGATGCGCAATATATGGGTGAGTTGTTCATTAAGGTTATTGAAGATGTAGGTGTTGATTCTTGTGTGCAAATTATTACAGACAATGCACCTGTTTGCAAGGCTGCTTGCATGATTGTGGAAGCTAAATATCCACAAATATTTTGGACACCTTGCATTGTTCATTCCTTGAATTTAGCACTTAAATCTATTGTTGTGGAAGTGACATGGATGGGAAGTCTTATTGAGGATGCACGCCATATCCGCAATTTTGTACAAAACCATACCAATGCCCTCACAATCTACAAAGCATACACACATCTATCATTGTTGAAGATTGCAGATACTCGATTTGCCTCCTCATTCATCATGCTTAAGAGGTTGAGGGAGGTCAAGAGTGCTCTTGGGTCCATGGTTATTTAAGAGTATTGGTCTTTTTGGAGAAAGACAAATCAAGCTTCTTCAAAAAGGATCAAGGATACAGTGTTAGATGATGGTTGGTGGGACAGGGTAGATCTTACCCTTAAGATCATGGACCCTATCATCTCTTTGCTGCGGTTTGCAAACACAGACAAGCTCATCTTAGGAGAGGTTTATGAGGGGTGGGATTCCATGATTGAGTCTATGAAGACCGTTGTTTTAGAGAATGAGTGCCCTGAGTATGGGACAGCAGGAGAGACCTTATTCACCACCATACAGGATATTCTTATCCGCAGGTGGGATAAGAATTGCACACCTTTGCATTGCTTGCCTCACTCATTGAATCCCAAGTACTATATTAATGAATGGCTCAATTGTGGGCCTTCACGCAAATTCCCTCCTCACATGGATGGTGAGATTTCATAGGGGAGGAAGGATGCATTTAGACGGATATTTCAAGATAGAGCATACCTTGATGAGGTGGAAGAGGGCTTCATAGATTTTTCCACTGGCACTGGAAGATTTGGAGGCTATGATGTGCTCAAAGACAGGGGGGCTAAGAAGCCCTATGCTTGGTGGGTAACTCATGGGGCAACATGCCCTCTTCTACAGCAGTTAGCCATGAGGCTCCTCTCTCAAGTTACTTCATCCTCTTGTTGCGAGAGGAATTGGAGCACATATGGGAATTTGTACAGTTTGAAGAAGAGCAGGCTTGAGCAGTCCAGGGCAGAGACAATGGTGTATGTGCACAACAATCTTCGTATTATTTACAGGCCAAGAGAAGAGTGGGTGAAGGGAAAGACAAAGATGCGAGATGTGTTTCCTGATGATCTGGGTTTAGACAACAGTGTTGAGTTGGCATTAGCCAACTTGGATCTCAATGATCCAGTGCTAGAGCCAGTCACTTTTGATGATGGTGATCCTCTCGAGGGGTCATCCTCCACAGCAGCAGATGCACAAATTCCATTGAATATAGAGGAGGAGGAGGAGGAGGAGAGCAGTGGTGAGGACACTGATATTGATGATTATTTCATGGAGGACAAGTACTACTAAGTCTTGACAGTTCTTCCATCTACGGTGTCGGTTCTAGTATCTACCCTATGTCTATTTTGTATTTGCCATTGGCATTCTCACCTATAGTGTTAGTGACTCTGACTCGGTATTACTATCTAGATTCTACTATCTAGTATGAATCATGATCATTGTAATACATTTTGATTTTGATGACTTAATGAGAATGTTGCAGGCGCAGCTAATGGTTCTAATTTCTTGTGTGTTCAAACTTCAGTCTTTAATGTTTGTCATTTTATCATCATTGATGTTACAATGTTGAATTAGAATGTATACAGTATAAATTATAATTTATAATGAATCATGATTTAATCATTTATCATTTATGTTACATCATACATGTTTAAAGTTTTGTATCGTGTAAATATTCTAGTTTCTAACAAAATATGAATCTTTATGACTAAATTTCATTTTTGTATGTGTAATTTTCATTTTTTTTCATATATAATTTTTTTAGATATATATAAACATGTCCTCTGTGTCCTATTGTCGAGGTCAAAATTTCACGTGTCGAACACTCATATTTCCGTGTCTCGTGTCATCGTGTCAGGTGACTTAGCAGACCTGATATATGGTATGCAGCAAATGTGCTTAATCAATCCATGAGTCAGCCGAGACAGACTCACTGGATAGCAGTAAAGCATGTATTGAGATTTATACGAGGCACAGTTGGACATGGCCTGAGATATGCCTCCAATGAGAACTAGAGTTTGCAGGTATATGCCGATATAGATTGAGCAGAGAGAACAGTGGACCGGAAGAGCACATCCGATTGTTGTTTTACCATGAAGTTTGCCATGATTTCCTGGTGCAGCAGGAAACAAGGCTCTGTGGTCGTGAGTACCACAAAAGCAAAGTATATAGCATTGAGTGTGTGAAGCAATGTGGCTTCACAAGCTTCTAACAAATTTACTTGATCATGAGATGAATTCTATGATGATAACCAGAGCTGTGTTTGAAGCTCTTTGAGAACTCTGTGTTTCATGACAGACCGAAACATGTTAAGATAAAATATCATTTTTTTGAGAGACATAATGCAGAGGAAAATAGCACACATATTGTACCTTCCTACACATGAGCAGATTGCAGACATCTTCACCAAATTGGCTTGGTGAAGAATATCTCCCTAGTTGAGAGGGAGTGTTGATGACTACAGCCAAGACAAAGTTCGAAGTACTTTCATCTGAGACTTGGCCTGATGAAGAATGCCTCCCTAGCTGAGAGGGAGTGTTGATGATTACAGCTACGTGAGACATTCTCCAGGACACAAACCTGAGAGAGAGCCCCTGAGAGGGGTGTGTGGTTCCTATCTGAGACAGAGATGGAACGTAGAGATGGCCTCCTCCTTACAGAGAGTTGAGAAGAACTCCAGATGATTCTCCTATGTAACACAATGAGAAAGGAGATCTGCTAAGTTGGACGTTCTTGTGGCTGAGCACAAGGTGAATGTGTGAATTCCCATAGAGCTACGTGCATCGTCATGAGACAAAGATAAAGATGATGTATTAGCCTCCTCTGAGCAGAGAGTTGAGATGATGAACTCCAGATGACTCTCCTATGTAATGCAGTGGGAAAGAAGATCTATTGAGTGGACGTGCCTGTGGACAAGCACAGGTGAACATAATCCTAGTGGCTGAGAACTAGTGAGAGTGGTTCTTCTGTGTAATGCAGTGAGCCAGAGATATGGACATCCCTATGGATGTGTCCCTAGTGGCTGAGCACTAGTGGGTGTATGAGATCCCTTGCTATATTGTTCAAGAGTCAGACTTCACTGTAACCCTATTTGTAATGTAAAGGATACAGGTCGGCCCCACCTTAATGTAAAAGATAATTAATGTAGAAAATAATTAATATAAAAGGTAATTAATATGGTAATTATTAAATATATTTTGAGTTATTGAGGTCGGACCTATTGTGCCAATAGACACATCATTTGATGTGACAAGTCTTATATAAATAAAGGTGAATCCCCATTGAGAAAACACACTTATCATATTGTCATCTCATGATTTCAGAAGTTGCGGTCTGAAATTATGAGAATTGCAACACCCTCTTGTGTGCTAGGTTCGGTGATGGTGTGGGAGGTCTTTCTCTTGAGGAATACAGCAAAGGATTGGCTGGGTTTTCTTCCCTTGTTGAGAAGGGTTTCCCAGGATACTTCTTGTGTTCTTGTGCATAGTTATTCTTCTTGTGATCTTGGTTTACTGCAGTAGTTATGGTTCAAGTAATAGTTAAACAGAAAATTTAAAGAGAATACAAGAGCCATAGCTCATTGAAAATCTAACACTGAAATCTCCTCAAACTTTGCCAAAAAGTGTGTTAGGACAAGGAGAGTAAGTGTGCAAACTTTGAGCAAAAACCAATGATTGATAAGAGAATTATTAAAGCAAGTAAGTTAGGGTTTTTGCAGCCCTAATGGCTGAAGAGACAATTTTGTAACAACAGCAATAAGTAGCCCCTAGATGGGGATGCCCTAGTGGTTGTGAGGTGCCCAAGGCACAAGGAAAACAATCCACTTTGCAAGAAGTAAAAATGATTGGAAATCATGTTTCCCAATGCAATATTTTATTTCTCCAATGCAACAAATCAATGACTAGTGCCTTTACTATTGGATTAATGGAGTCACAAAGAGCTTAGAGAAGCTACCTCCTTGGGGGTGTAAGCCCTTTTACTCCCCAAGTAAAGTTTCTCTAAGCTAGGATTTAAGCTAAGAGGGTGTATGCCCTTATACTTCTCTTTAGCAAACCCTTAATCAAAGAGATGAAGCAAACAAAATGATGAAGGGGGTGTATGCCCTTATACTTCCCACCTAGCTCCTAGCATAACAATACTTGACTTGAATAAAATGATAGCAAGAGTAAAAACCATACCAAGATCAAGAGAAATGCTAAGACAAATTCACCACAAGAGCTAGAAAGCATCATCCAAAGCTAGCGCTAGGCCTTCCTCTATCAACCATTCATAAAATAGCCATAAAACAAGTGCACAAGAGCTAAAAGAACCAATGGGGCCAAAAATTTCAGACCAAGTCTCTCACAAGAGGGGGAGTTATGTTCAAAATGAGATCTTATGACCTCTATTTATACAAAATTTAGTTAACATAGCTTGTCCACAAATTAAGGAGTAAAACACAAGATTAGGGGTCAACAACCCTAATCTTGCCCCCTTAACAAAATAATATTAAACAATTCACTTAAAATTTCATCTTTTGCACAAATTAAAACCTAAATTAGGAGGACGTCACCCCTTTAGGGGACGTTTTGCCACTTTGAGGAGGTCGTTGGTGTTGGAGAAGCATGGGAGGGCCTCCAAAGGCCATGTGTCAAGCATATAGGCACTCATATCATGGTGAAGACTCTTCTCCTCCTCAAATGTCCATGTGTCAAAGAGTGGCACCTCACCACCATGCCCTAGCCCCCCAATATCATGACGTCAAGCTCGAAAATGGAACGTTTTTCCCCTCTTGGGCAAATCGTTTGGCAAGTAGGTGGTGGGCTAGGTTGTCCAAGTCATCATCAAGGCCGTCCAAGTCTAATCTCTTTCATCTAGCATGCGGGCCCCTGGCATCCAACCTGTGGGCTTGTAGCCCCATGGAAGCCCAAGCTAGGCTTTTTCTCCCAAAACTATCCACCAGCTAGGTCCTGCAAAGATAAATGAACACTCCCTCTGTAGTGTACCTTTTCACTACCGAGGTTTTCAACCTCTCAGTTACCATTCTATACATGAATGTTTACATAATTCGTACAGGAATTATAACCACATGCATTTAACACAATTAAACACCCGTAATTCTCAGAGTAAAATATATAAGTTACTGCTACAATTAAACAAGCCATAGCATTCAACAGTACTTCATTTACAAAGCGGAAAACATGATACATAAACAGCACGGTCGTGCACAACATGATTAAAGCATAATTCAAATACTTATCTTTTAACAGCTGTAGAAATCACCAACCAAGTGCAGGCCTTCCACGAACCTCCCAGCCTTAGACCACACTATTCATCAGCTCAACAGTGGGTCACCCCCGAGCTGGGACCAAGCTCCACCCCAAGGCAAGGAATCCTAGGCTAGGCTGAGGTTATAGGGAAGATAGCACGTACACATCCACCAGGAAGAAAGCTCTCCCAGGAATCTCCCATGCTCACTGCCCACAGACCCTCATTCCCCACATGCCTGTTCCACCCCAGGAGAGTGCACCTTCTCTGTCACCTAGACAGTCCTTCGGCTGCCAGTCTCCCTTACCTTGGGAGTCTCCCTTACCTTGGGTTACAGGAACAGACCGGACCGGAAGTCTCCAGGCTCTATGGCAGCTACAGGGTTCCTTCCAAGAGTTCTCTTCTCCCTCTGTGCACTCTCTCACCTGGAGGAGTCGCTCACAGGCCAACAAGCCTCACGCAGTCCAGTACTGCGTGGTCACAACAACCCACGGGAAACACAGACACAGGCTTCCCCAAATCGGTTCAGCAGTCACAGGATGATCTCACAGTGTTGATTTCGGAACAAGGTTCTATGCACAGGCTAACTCAGCTTTTTCTCAAACAAACAAGGATCCTTCCACTCGAGTCCAACACAGGCTTCCTGTTTAGGAAATGCGCTCCCAGGTTGCCTAGAACAGACACAAACTCACAGCTCTGGACAGGGTGTACATGGTTTCCTCAAGACAAACACAGGCTTTTCGGCTTACAGAGATGAACCAGCGTATCTGGCAGATGTCGTACCGGTTCTACCCTCAGAGGTTCGGGTCCGAATGGAGAGAAGATCCCCTCCCATGGTTCATCTTGGTGATTATATTTGCATGCACCACGGTTGACACTTGTCACCCTGGGAACTACATGCATACCACAGCGTGCATCCCCTTTGCGCGTTCCCTCCCTTGCCAGGAACTTAGGATAAACAGAAATGCACATGTCTCTTTTTAAAATAATATTAAAATATTATTTCCCAGGCTTAGCCCCTAGGCTCATCACTCAACCCCTTTCCCACCTTCCAGCCCCTAATTCCTTGCCCACTCTGTGGATGCTCAGTCCCCCATCACTCATTCATCGTGGTCGGTCTGCACCTGGCGGTGTTTATATGTTATTGATGTGCTGCATACATACAGATACAAAATCCAGGCCCTTGGCCTTCAACCCTTAGGCTCTCTGGCCTAATCAAACACATAAGCCTACTGGCTTATACAAAACTTGGCTCACCAGCCTATAACACATATTTACAATCTCTTTCAGATCATAGTTTACATCGGGGCTCGGCCTTGGGGACACTACACCCTCCAAGGATATCAAGTCATAAAATCATGATAAGTTAATCCAATCAATAAGTAAGCCATCTAAGCATGTGCATCAAAGATCACCATATCAAACAATTAACAGCTCAAAGACACTATGTGACTTGTCAAGCTTGAGTATGGGAGGGTTGACGAGGTGTCCTATTGGGTAGATCTTGCCCTACGTCAAGGAAAACTTCCAAGAGGTCCCTCTCTAAGCCATGTAAAGTGTATGAGGTGGATGGGGTCAAGACTCAATGGGCATAGGGCTCATGACATACTACGGGTCATAGTGTCTCATTCATGGGTGCCTTTGTAGAGGGTGTGTGGTACCTTCGTCTGCAATGCACTTTTTCCAAGCCCATCAATAGCCTTTTATCTTTCTTTCTTTATATTTTCTTTCATAATAGCACAAGGAGAGATTGAAGGTCACTGCCCTGGCGTGGTAACTAGGTGGTGGCAATTTCACCCACAAATACCTAATGGAAATGAGAAGGTTGGCTCGTGATGAGACCCCCTTTCTCTCAGCCATGCAACTGAGAGTCACTGCCTTGGTTTGGTGACAAGATGATGACAATGTCATACCACTAGATATCCATGGATGTGATAGGTCGACTAATGATGAGACCTCCTATCCTTCAACTAACCTTTTAAGCATTTTTATTATATTGTGGGTACTCTTTTATTCAAAGATAAGTGTTTCATTGCTTTCTTGGGTGATCCCTAGGCGAAGCATCTGGAAGGTTTATATAAGGCTTTTATTGTTTACCCAACACCAAACCCCTCTGGGCCTTTAGCCCCTTCTTTCCATAGAATGAGGGACAACC
>CBVK0100088119.1:0-13580 GCA_900067695.1 Picea abies
CAATAGAACACCATGTGCATCATTGGTTCCTCACGTCTTCTATAATTACAGCAACAAATTTGACAAAAACCTCTCTATGCAGCAATAACATTGTCTCTTTTCAATTTTTCCCCTTGCACATTGCCAAACGTGCCTTCACAAACTCAGACACCTGAATCAGGGTTATTTCCATCCGAGAAGGATTCTCTTTGCATTCCCAATTGGTTATACAATGGATTTGCATTCAATCGATCACCTCTTTCCTAACCATTGCTTCCAACGGCAAATTGCAGGTAATCCAAAACATGGAAACCATAGTTCTTCTCTTGTCTTTTTCCCAAAGTAATCATTCCAATCTTACACTTTGTCATATGCATTTCTGGTGAATATCATTTGACATAAACATGCACCAACGATTCAAGTGATTGTGACATACTTAACAACGTCGGACAGTTTGTATCATAACCGACGCTAACTATGCCAAAGACTTGGCTCCAAGCATATGAAAATGTCAACCATGAACAAGGTTCGACTCCCAAAGCATTAATCTAGTAGTTGCACAACTCTCTTTATCCCTAGTCGTCAACCATGAACAAGGTTCGACTCCCAAAGCATCAATTTGGTAGTTGCACAACTCTCTTTATCCCTAGCCTTCAAAAAAAATTAGGTTATCATACCAAAATGATGCAACTCTAACGCTACCCACAACGTACAAGGAGGGATGGCCCCTACAGGGTTACATTGCACATATTGGATCATTGACGGTATCATAAAATAGTCATGACAATATATTCTTGTATAGGCCTCTCTCATAAACCTCTCTAGCATATTTATTCACACCATATTGTCGTCAAAGGAATTTTCATTTCACATTATACATATTCCTCCCACAACATTCTCATGCTCATAAACCCACTGGAATTTTATCAATATACAGTGTCATCATTTGCGTTGGAGGATTTGAAACAATGCCATCTTCTTTCTCTTCCTCATGGTAATGTCATTACTTGGATATTTTGAAACGATGTCATCGGTCATTTTCATCACTACCAGCACCACATGGTGCACATAGTCACATCCAAAATTAAATAGATTGAAAATTGCAAATCCCATTTTGTCCCGCCTGTGATCACCTAATCGATCTGATCCCATGAGTTTTCACATCATCATTCAATGTTTTAATTCTTAATATTTTACTAAATCACCACGTAGATTCCTTATCTCAATTATCCTTTCCTCAAACAGATGAGATGTGGTTGCTGAAAAGTTTACGCATTGAGACCCAATTCTACCGTTGAAACCATCGATCAAATAATCTACTTAAAATACAACACTTTGGTGGATCCTTCTACTTGGCAGCTCCATCATTTTGTTAGCTCAATGGAAATGTCTCACAAATTTCCATAAAGATTGTCTTTTGGTATCATGATATCTCCACCAAATTTGACAACTCCACAATAGGAAACCAGGCCTGTGATATGTCAAAGAAAGTCGTAGATGTGCACGGGATCACAAGCATCGTTGGGGCCTTGAGCTTCAAGGCTTTCCACAATACACAAATCTAGGTCTCCCTCATCACGTTTCTCTATGTAGATATTTTGGACACCATGGACCATTCTATGTCAGACCATTTGGTCTCTAGCTTAAAGTCGTGAGGAGGAGCACTCAATAATTCATTTGGCTTCTTCACTTTCCAAACAGAATGAATCTCAAAGACAATATTGAGTATTATACTCAATGCCAATGATGTAAGATCTCTCCCCACCATAGTATATCCTGAACAGGCCATTCCTGGAAGCAACTAATCCATGACCACACACATCATAAGTCTTTCGTTATCAATCACCGGCTGATTTTTAACCAAAATGGCCATCATCTCTTTTGTTTTGTAGTTGCTTCTTGAATATACATTGATATGTGAATAATTAGTAAAAGGGAGAAATTGGATAATAAAGGCACGCTGAGAAAAAGAGCATGTCCTGGAATCCAAATAGCCCTCCTCTTCCACTCCTTCCACACATCCCATAAGAGCAAAGAAATTATTGGAACTAACCAAATGCACCAGGCTACCAGATCTAGCAAAGAAATTATTGGAACTAACCAAATGCACCAGGCTACCAGATCTTCAGTCCTGGGAAGAATTATAACGTGCACTTTGTAATCCAAGGAAACCCACTAAAATGTTGGCCAATCCTTTATTAAGTATTGTATTATCATTGAAGGGAACCCATGGAAGGGTCAGTTGACCTTTTCTTTATCATAGTATTATCGTTGAGGGGGTGAACCAACCATTTTATTATACTCCAGGTTTATCACTGGTATGTCTAAATTATTTAAGTATTTATAAATCTTCTCTATCTTTCCTTTCGAGAAATAATGTAGAATTTTTTTCTTTCTGGGTATATTTTCACTTATGATCAACAGGTGGTATGGTTCTCAAACCTCTGTATTCATCATCATCATCAAGTTGTTGGATGTGGCGTAGACCTAATACATCATGTTGCAGAGTTATTCTCATGAAATTCATTATGAGTAGTAGATGTTATTACAGGGTAGTTATCACACATCCTTATCACGCATCTGGAAGAACACATTAAATTAGAGAGTTTATATTAACTTATGATATTAATATTGGTTTATGTACATTTATATTTATCTATTACATTCATTATATTTTTATTGACGAACCTTGTGTTGACGCCCAAAAGCGCAACATAGGATACCTGCATGTGAATTGGTTGCAATGCCTTATTATTTATATACATACATATTAATAAGATACCTTTTCCGGTTTGCAACACTATCGGCCCAATCTGAATCTGAATATCCAAGTAGAATGCTCTCACTATCTGTAACATACTTGAGCCCATAATCCACTGTATTTTTGAGGTACCTCATCACATGTTTTACTGCAATCAAGTGAACATGTTTGGGGTCAACCATATATTGACTCAGGGTGTTCACAACAAAACATATATATGGTCGTTTATTCGTCAAATAAATCAATGGTCCAATCATTTGACTGTATAATGTAGCATGCACAACCTCTGAAGTCCTATCATCCAACAACTTCATATTTGATGCCATTGGTGTAGCCATTTCCTTGCAATCCAATATCTCGAACCTCTTCAGGATTTCCACTGCATACTTCCCTTGACCTAGGAAGATTTAACTAAGCTTTTTCCATACCTCCAGTCCCAAGTAATAGTGCATTAGACCAAGATCCTTCATATTGAACTCAGAAGCCAACTCCCTCTGTCACTAAAAAAACCTTGATTGTCTAGTCTTCCTCACTAGTTGCTCCCTCTGTGACTATGTGACAGTATTTCCATTTTCCAAAGCACACAACATCATGGTAACCACCACATCAACACATTGACACAAGCTTCATGTGATCTCAACTACAGAGGGTTTTGTCATTTCTTCTCATGTCCATCTCGATCACTCCACACCAAATATTGGTGTTGATCTAGAACACCAACAACACCCATGCTATGGATTAACACTTACGCTTAAATTCAAATAGTTGTGTAGTATTTTACTTCATTGGTCTCCATATTGTAACCTTAAGCACCAATAAGTGATTAAGTATTTCTACAATCAATGATCTTGTACAATTTGATCCTTTACACAACTATATGCAATGACCCTACATCATTGTCGAATATGTAAATAGCACTAAAGGTGAGTCCATCCATCATGGATTACTATGACAAAATGATAAGTGCCAAAACAAAATCACTAATTTTCCTTATCCTATTACTGATATCATCACCATTAAATGCCACTAGTTGGTGTACATAAATTCTCCTTCAATGTACATTATCAAATATTGTTGATTTTTGTTTTTCATATATGAGATGATATGCATTTTTAGACAATATCATCCCCAAACTTCCCATTACAACACTTTGGTGAAGACTCTCTCCCCTGAGGAGATGGCTTCCTAATTTGGTTTGCAGGTCTTCCAGAACGCATTCATCGAACTCCTTCCAGGTACACATATGAAGGAATTTGTTTTACATAAATATCCATTCTTGGTTTCCAGAACATATACATACCAACTAATTGCCTAAATGCATCCACGGTGCCACATATATCGAATTGCTGACCACTCTAATGTTGATGTCAAAGAAAACAATGTTTTTGTTTGCATATCGATCATGCTGGTCAATCTCATCGAATATCTAAGGGAATTGAACATAGCACAATTTCTTTCCAAGTTGTGGATCCATGAGAAAACACATTGCCTCCCGCACGACCTTACTATTGTTGATTTAGTGATCACAATCCAGGTTCAAGATGAATGGGGCAATTGTTAGAACTACAGAGACTCTAACCAGGATGTTCATTGCACTTAATTTCTTGTGGTGTTGATATCCAAGTCTCTTCTCACGAGAAACGTAATGGGCTCCATTGTTTCTGACAAGGAAAGGAAGCTCGTTCCCCTCAATATAATGGGCTCCATTGTTTTTGTCATTGAATCAAACGTGAGCATCGATGCTCTGTCTTCTGGTACATAGCTTGATACCTTGTCAATGGGGTAGATAGGTTCCATCTCCCCAAGCCTTGCCATGATCTCCTATGGAGATTAACTCAAGTCAAATGTCTGTTGTGGAGGATATTCCTAGAAAAATTCTTACCATGTAGGGATACCTCGATCTCTGTATAAGTGTCATCTCAATTTTTCTTCCTCTAACTATGGAAAGTATACTTTTCCTTCGAAAAATGTCCATTCTCCTTCCAGTACCAACAATTTCTTATCTAATTTCCATCTAATGGCCCACATCCCTCCTTAGTTCTAGAGACTTCTATATCACAAATATTATAAAAACAAGCATTGAAAACTTATCCTCTTAAGGCATGGGACATGGAAGGGGAAACTATAATGACACCCTCATCTCTGTCATTGGATATATACTATCTTTTTTCTTACATAGTGGGGAAACCTATCCTAATTCAGTTGTCAACCAGCAATAGGGACAATCATCGTTGGTTGTTATCAGCGAATATAGGCGGCATACTTTCACTCGTGTTGGATGCCTCCAAATCTTGGGTGGTTAACTTATTTCTTTATGTCCAAGAAAAATGAGGTCTTAGCCAAACAAAAACAATTTTAGGTTGTACTCAAGAACCAAAAGTATATATTATCTTATCAAACCATATTTAACCAAAATAATATTCCTAATTTTATGAAATTACACATTATCAAAAAGATTCCAATAACATCTAGTTTCAAAATTGAAGTATATCAAAAATCATAAAACATATATAACAAGTGTTGCAAGGCAACCTAGTCCCTACCTTTGGTAGGTTTGAAAATTGATAATAATAATGATTTAAAACTATAATAAGATTTTTGAACTAAATAAAAAATGATTTTGAACTATAATCGCAATATAGTGACTCTATACTATACCACGTAGAAATTTAATAGATACTTATACTTAAATTAATTGCAATATATTTGAGAATGCTTAGTAATAAGAAACATAGTTTTATAAAGAAATGTTTTGTCAATTCAAAATATCTTTCCAGAAATTCTCTTTTGTAATATGAAATGTCTAAAACAAGACATACAAGAATTCCACTATATGGACAGACAAGAATGGAAAATAGTTAAAATGTTAAGGCTAAACATTTAACTTAATGTTTTATAAATAACATGTAGTTTTTGGTGGTATATTATTACACTAGAGTTACTATTGATTTATGGCTAAAAGATTATATCTAATTAGTTACATGCCCACATACCCAATATGCTCGTAATTTGTCATAAATTTCAAATCGAACCATTGTTATTGTGGGAATCTTAGCATAGTATATCATGCAAATATAGATTGGGAATTCCAGTTGTTTTTAAGCACAAAACCAACCAACAAGGTTACCCTTGAAATTAAGTTTTCTTGTTTACGTGGTGCCAATCAACTTTACATCGTGAAGACTACTGAGAATGCAGTTGCATATGACATATTTAATGGATCAGACTTGATCACTGGATAATGACTTTTAAAAACGTCACATAACTTTAGCTTTTACAGGGTTACTTCTTTTTTACTGGTCTCATTAAAGTAATCCAGATAGTTCATATCATTGGAACCTTACCACCTTCATTCAGACTCTTAGAAAATACGTGAAGATTGAGATTCGATGTTTACCATAAAGTGGACAATAGTGGCCTTTACTGATCTCGTATTGTGGTGAAAATCATAAAAATTGCATTCCCTTTCAAAATGTGTATACTCCTGTGAGAAAATGAAAATCACATGAGTAGCCACAAAAGGACATGACTATGAATTATCACTTTCAAATAGATCATAGAATGAACAACACATTCAAAGAAGAGACTGGAAATAAATTTGAGCAACCAACACAGAGTGACTGTTAAATATTGCAATTGCATACCTTGTCAAGGTTGCGTCGAGACCGTAGAAGGCTCTCATAGTTCTTATAATGTTGTAAATGAGTTTCTCTATACTTTTCCCTAGTAAAGTTCAATCTATCCCATGGAATAACCTGAATATATTTTCCTCTCCTAGCTTGAACAGTGGTTATGTCAGGTAACTTATTGTCCTGCAAAAAAACAAATCCAAATCACAAATATGATCCAACATCAGAATTATCATCACAATCAACCCATGACCTACTAAGCCTGAGATGCACCAGATCTTCTAGATACCATTAGAAAAATCTAAAGTATAAAACTTTGAATGAAGAACAACACCAACATTTTGTTTAAAAATGCAACAACCCAAGTAGGAACTCACTTAATCGAATTCATTTTCAAGATCTGAGTCTACATCACTCATGCGCCAGATGTTGACATCATCTTCAATGTCATCATCAAAATCATCCATCTCATAATCATCCACCAAATAATCAAAATCATCTTGGTAGTAGTAATCCATCTTATTTTCTTCGAAAGAGCCCTCGATAGTTCAATCCAAAAGGTCACCATAAGTTAAAGCAATTAACAAAATTTCCATATCATGCAAAATTAAATCTATGTTGGAACTATAACATAAATTATGCCTAAACAGAAGGCTAGGCAAGAAGGACTATGAATTAAAAACAAGAGGACATAATCTCACAAACCCCTGAACTGAGATCTATCTATTAGTTTGAAAATCATCATATCACAAACCCTATTGAAATGTGTCCATCATGAGAACTACTCTAAACTATCCATGAACTTTGTGATAGCTACATCTAGAAACATAGAAGTTAGATTCCAACAAGAAAAATTGTCTTGGCACTGAAACATTAAAACACTAACAAATGTTGTAGATACATCAGTCTGCAGCTAGACTACTACAAGGTAAACATATGCTCGAATGGGCTGCATCAAGGTAGACATATAGAAAATGTATCTCATAGAAATTCCATATTAAAGGGTGTATTGTAAGGGGAGCAAGAACCCTACCTCCCTCCTTTGCTAGTGTCATCCTCACTGGTTCACTACTTGTATATTTCTGAAACACTCCTTTTTGTCTCTAATTTGTGAGTTTGAACAATCATAAAAGTTGACAGTAAATTAATGTAACCTAATAAATCAAATCATTACACATAAGGAACATAAATTCGAGAGACATCAAGTTTTTTTAACATGCAACTACATGGAAGCACAAAACACGTTTAAAAAACCTATCTTTTTTTTCCAAAAAAAGAAAAGAGTAGTTTGAAGAAAAACCATACTAGGAGTTGTAATGGTGGCGGAGAAACAAGAACATGAATCACACGTGCATGATTCAGGCTGTAAAGAATGACTGTTCAATTGTTGAGCGAAAATTCTTTGTTGTTTTCTTGAACTCTTCTTCACCGAAAATTTGTTCGTTGGCACTGAAATTGTATTATACGAGCCCCACTCGGTCGTGGCTCTGCAATTTACAAACAAAACCGACATTAATCTCATCTATTATGAAGCATTGCAGAAGCACGAAAAGTAACAGCCATCCAGATAAAGGTTGGAAAAAAAACGAAATGAAAATGGCTTGCAGATACATATACATATGCATACTATGTTGTTGTGTGTTGAAGGTTGTAAGGTGTTGTAGAAGAGCTTGCAAAACAGTTTTCATTGTTGAGATGATCTAAAAAAATAAAGGTAAATTGTGGGTGAGCTCGTGAACGAGGAGAAGGTGCCTGTATAGATGATAAGCTCTGTGAACAAGGCGGTATAGATGATAAGCTCTGTGAACAAGGCGGTATAGATGATAAGCTCTGTGAACAAGGCATCCAGATAAAGGTTGGAAAAAAAACGAAATGAAAATGGCTTGCAGATACATATACATATGCATACTATGTTGTTGTGTGTTGAAGGTTGTAAGGTGTTGTAGAAGAGCTTGCAAAACAGTTTTCATTGTTGAGATGATCTAAAAAAATAAAGGTAAATTGTGGGTGAGCTCGTGAACGAGGAGAAGGTGCCTGTATAGATGATAAGCTCTGTGAACAAGGCGGTATAGATGATAAGCTCTGTGAACAAGGCGGTATAGATGATAAG
Source organism: Picea abies (assembly GCA_900067695.1). Classification (NCBI taxonomy): domain Eukaryota; kingdom Viridiplantae; phylum Streptophyta; class Pinopsida; order Pinales; family Pinaceae; genus Picea; species Picea abies. The sequence goes on from CBVK0100088119.1 coordinate 8,480, forward strand.
CTCTGTGAACAAGGCAGAGGTGGAGGGCTCAGACGATGAGGCAAAGGCACTTGGTAGGACTCAGAAGATGTTAATTAATACTCATCCTTGTATCAATCAATACACTAAACAAGTAGCATGGACATTGAGAACAGTAGCGAGCAGATCCAAAACCCCATGGAGATCAGAGCGCAATCATTAATGCACGTTGTCACCCTGGCAATAACACTTTGAAGTGGAAAGCCAATGAAAAAACAAAAAAATAAAGCTTTTTAATTTATTTTAATCTTAATAAAATATTTATTTGTGATTTCCCTAAGTCCAACATTATAAATTTAGAAAATATTTAAGTCAAACACAGAATTAAGAAGCAGTCAATGGTCGACTCAATGCTATACTCCTTATTGAAGAGAAAGACTAATACCATCTCTTTTCAAAATTGAATTATATTGAAAGTCATAACACAGATGCCAACATAGACGAGGATAAATAGTAAAGGTTTTAAGTTCTCCCAAGTGAGATGTATAATTTTAAATTATAAAGTTGAAAAAATGTTGTACAATTAAACAAAACAAATAAATCTTATCACAATTACACATTATATGTATATTTTATATAAAATAATATAATTAAAAAAAAAAATACAAAGTACAATTAGACACAACTACTATATTTTATCACAATTACACGGTATATGTATATGTTATATTTGTAACCACGATTCCTTTAATTATAATTAAGATTACTTTATTTTCATCACATATCAAAGTGACTTTTTTCATTGAGGGATAAGGGACTTTTTTTGTGCAATAATTTGACTGTTAAAGTCTACAAAAGTGTACATACACTACCCCTTCTGGATTTGAACCTCTGACCTCCAAAGAAAAAAAACATATTATTAAGCATTAGACCCACTCAAGTTGATAGTTATACATCTCCATTGTGACTCTATTCCATATTATACACACACAAAAGACAATGATCTATCATAAATATATACTCTGGAATGAGATCATAATAAAAAAAAATAGGTGTTAATGATTATATCTATGAAAGATATTTTATAAATATAAATATATTTATCAAATATTTTATATAAATATATTTATCAAATATTTTTTATAAATATAAATATATTTATTAAGGATAAAAATATTTCATAAATATAAATATATTATGGAATAAAATTCTAAGAAATAAATATCATTATTTATATATTTATATTTATGAAATATCATAATCATAATGTATAGACTTGATTACCATATATAAGAGATTAATTAGATACATTATGAATACAAAATAATCTTAATTATAATGGAAAGAGATGTGTTTATAAATATAAAACGCACACATATTTATAAATATGATAACTTTAATTATAGTTAAAATATATGTTTTGTAGGTACTTCTTCTCATTTTGAGGATGGTACTCGGGGTAAACCCTAGAAAACTTGGGTGGGGAGGAAAACAATTATTCATCCCAACCACCCAAGCTAAACCCAATTGACATAATTAAGGTTATAGCTATAATTTTATTAATTTTAATTATAATTAAAATTATAGATATGAATATATTTTATTTAATTATAATTAGAGTCAATATTTATGAAATGTCTTCCATAAATATACTTGTCACATATATTTCATAAATATAAATATGTTCATTAAAGACTATGATACTTCATAAATATAACTATATAGATATGTTATAGAATAAGGTCATAATAAATACACAACACTATTTATATATTTATACTTCTTTTTTCTAGAGTGCTTGGGAAAACTCCAAGTACTTCTCCTGATTTTGAGGATGGTACCCAATTAAGTTTACCCTAGAATTTTTAGGGCACAAGGCTCAAATCCATTACAACAATATACATGTTAAGGGCTCAACATGTCACTTACATGAATTGAACCTGGGTGGGAAGGATAACAATCATTCCTCCCAACCACCCGAGCTAAACCCAATTGACTGTGTGTGTGTGTGCGCGCGCGCGCGCATGCGCGCACACAAAAACATGCTTTGTGGCCTAATGGAGCAAATAACTCTACATACATGCCTTACATATCATTGAGATAAATAAAGACAAATTATGTTCTTTGACTTAAAAAGACTTAGATTACATCTTTCAAAAACAAGATCTAAAAATTGTCCACTATCACAAACTCGTGGGTTGTATCAACAAAAAAATGTGTTTGTTCGTGACTTTTAAAGACAAAAAAACATCATTGCAAAGATCAAAGTTTAGAATATTCTCACTATCTGTAGTACAAATTGTAGCCACGGTGCATGAGAGAGATCATATGTATACCCATAGTAAAAGATGGATATTGGCCAAGTATCATATTCTAGCCCCAATGCCTCTTTTGAGAGGTCATCAACTACTCTATTCATATCCCTATATATATGAGACAAAGAAATGTGTGAGAAGGATGTCATTTGTTGTTGTATTCAAAAAGTGGCTATAAAGTGAAATTTTTGAGTGATGCTTCCTTTTTGTTATACTTGTATTTTCCCCCATAGGTTGTGCAAGCATGTTATTAGATGTTATGAGGCTAGAATTACACAATTGAGTAAAATTCTCATAATTATTTCACAAGGAAATCATTATTTTGTCACGATTTCATAATTATGAAATAAGAATTATTTCATAATTGAAAAGAAAGTTCATAGTGAGTTGGAAAAAGCTCATAATTGAGCATGGAACTTGAGAAAAAAGCTCATAATTGAGCATGGAACTTCAGCAAAAAACTCATAATAGAGGGGAAAAGTTCATAATAGGTTGGCAAAATCTCATAATTAAACATGAAACTTGTGCATGACTTGTAATTGCTTAGTTCACATGCCATCGAACCTACCTATGACTTGTAGTTGCTTAGTTCACATGCTATCATGCTATCCATGACTTGTATCCACCTAATTCACATGTCATGAAGCCTATCTCCAATCTCTTCTAAAATACTATAAGGAGAGGTCAAATCAAGGAGATGGGGAGGGGAGTTTTGAGAGTGGTTATGATAGCAAAATAAAGAGAGAAGCTCAAGAGGCTAAGGAGGAGCATCGGGAACCTGGAACTAGGAGGAGAGCATCAAGAGTCAAGGTAAAGGTACAGTGATGTATTTGTCCATTCATATTAATATAGATCATTGATTTTCCCCTTTCACATTGTTCATGTTTAATGATATATGTTAGATCTGATCTTACATTGAATAGATCAGGATAGATCTAGTAGATTTGAATTTCCTAACACTAGAAGAATAGTAGATCGAAAGAGGCTAAGGAGGAGCATCGGGAACCTAGAACTAGGAGGAGTGCTTCAAGATTCAAGGTAAAGGTACATTGATGTATTTTTCCATTCATATTAATATAGATCATTGATTTTCCCCTTTCACATTGTTCATGTTTAATGATATATGTTAGATCTGATCTTACATTGAATAGATCACGATAGATCTAGTAGATTTGAATTTCCTAACACTAGAAGAATAGTATATCAATAGTTGTTTGTCTCCTTGTGTTTAGGAAGTAGATTGTAGGAGCTGGAGCTGGATCTCGAGAGCTACATCAATTGGATACGCAAGGACAACCATCAATCAAAAGGTATGTTTAACACCCTTCTTGGTTAAAAGGATATAAATCTAATTAGATCTAGGGCAAACCATAGGAATCTATCCTCTCTGTCTATCTTGGATGAAGGGTGGATCCAAGGGAGATTTGGCTTATTCGTAGACCAAATTCATCCCTAACAGAATTGGCGACTCCACTAGAGAAATCCTTTGTTTTTTTCCTTGGCTCTCTTAAAGAGTTTTTTCTCTAAAAGAGGGTCGCGGCCTTCAGATACAATTATGTAACTTTCTGTATATAATCTGAAGGAATTAAATACATATCTAGATTCCTCTCAAAAATTTAGCCAATTTTTTAAAAAAAAAGTTCAGATCAATGTCTGGAAAGCAAAGTTATCGTTGATTTAAAATCATCTATTTTGCAGATTTTTCGTGACTTCCACATGGATTGTTTGGTTAATATATTTTGATAGAGAATTTATACTGTAGCTAGACCAAATCCATTATAAAGAGGATTTATAGGGCTTTCTTTTGATATATCATATCATGTGCTTCTAGTAAATACATAATGTAGTACAAGCCTTGCAAATTTCTGCTCCCAAACTCTAGATCTCCAATAGATTTTTTTCAAGTTTTGGGTGTGATATTGGTAGAGACATTGGAGTAGGTTGATCCAGCCTCACTTCCAATTTCCTACAGCCCCTTTTTCTTGTTGTTTTTGTTGGTTTTCTTTTTTCAATTGCATTCTTTCTTAGATCATGATTTTTTTGCATTAAAATTGGAAAAAATAACCAAAAAAGACAAAAATTGTTGCATGCTTGACTTCTTTTTAAGAATTAGTGAAAGAGTGCATTAGGATCATTGTTTGGTTTTATATCTGAATCATTTGTTGGTTTCTTGGTGTGTATGAGGTTTCACTTTCAAAAGTTGCAAAGAAAAGGAAAAGTCTCTTTCCCTTCCATAACTAGATTTCATCGAATAAAAAAACTTGCATTGTCATCTTTGCATTGCTTGGTTGGGTCAAGAGTCATAACATCACCAAAAGTTTCATCCACTTCCCTTGGACTTGAGAAACAACCATTAAAAAATAATTGCATAATCCAAAATTCATTAGACGCCTTTCTTTTATAGAAAATCAACATTAGATAGGTTTAGGGCCTTGGAATAGGATTGTAAAGTAAACTCTCCAAGGCCACGAAACAAAACTTAGGAGTCATTAAAGAGTTATAAATCCATTATTGCAACCAATGTGTTGGGATCCTCCTCTAACACAGGAGTTAAGCACGAGGTCGCATTGAGGAAAGTAGGGAGATTACCCCTCTTTGCTTTTTTTAGTGTTTGTGATACCGAAGCTTGACAGGGCATGAAAAATGCTCAAAAATGAAAGTGCTCAGAATCTAACGAAACCAATGCCATTGCGTCCGTCTCTTCTTCCCGATTCCGGTGGTATATTTACTTTGTCAAATGGGCTCCGTATGCGAAAGTTATCGCGTTCTGATCAGAATCCCAAATAGGTAAAAAGTCAAAGGTCAACTGGTCAAAAAGTCAACGCTGA